>JAUKNK010000651.1:0-75536 GCA_030765055.1 Mantis religiosa | reverse complement strand
AGGCCAACAGAGCAAGGGCTGTAGACGTTTGAGAGTGCTCCTCGGATCAGTTTAGTGGTCATTGAATGTGTACCTCCGTATGGCCATGTGTGAAATGCAACCCTCGGGCTGTCTACGCATAACCAAACCTTACCCGATATCGACCCTGCTAACCTAAATTAGAACGGTATCTCAGCAAGCTATTATATTCTAAGCTAACCTCAGTCTACCAGATTAACGCAACATAGATCATTTTTATTGTTATCCTACTTAATCCTCTAAACAACTCTAGCTTAGACATTACTTCAGGTAGATCTATGATGTGCATTTCTACCGTAATTTGTGGAGTTTTACAGCATTTTTTGAACATTTTACTGCCATTTTGAGATACTGGCACTCACCTGTTAGGAACTAATATAAATATTTTGCCTACGTTTAGGACCAATTGGGAAATTAGTACAGATATCTGAAAATGATTATAGTATATTGAGCATTTCTGAGAACACTTTGAAAATGGAAAGAGTGTTTTGGGCATTTTATAGATATTTTAGACATTATCACTGATACTTTTAATCCTGTGACAATAATATTTTATACATTCATAAAAGGAGTAAATTTGTAAAAATTATATATTCAGAGTCCTGCGCCATGGCGCAGCGGGCTAAGGCAGCGTACCTTGGACCCTGGCCGCGGATTGCGGCCCGGGTTCGATCCCACCCATGTGGTGGGGATTTTAGGTCCCGGGTATAGGACCGGTGCCCACTCACCATCGTGAGGAAAGTGAGGAGCTTACTCTAGGTCACGGAAACCAACATTCTGGCTGCGGGATGCCGACATGCTAACCACACCTCCTCCCCGTATCGGTTGGATGATCGTCCACCTCTGCCGTGCGTAAGTA
Source organism: Mantis religiosa (assembly GCA_030765055.1). Lineage (NCBI taxonomy): Eukaryota > Metazoa > Arthropoda > Insecta > Mantodea > Mantidae > Mantis > Mantis religiosa. The sequence continues at coordinate 74,659 of JAUKNK010000651.1, read as the reverse complement.
GGCATGAGGCCGGCAGTCAGGTTGGTAGGCCTTGGCCCTCTAAACTGTCGCGCCATGGGTTATCATTATTTTATATATTCGGAAGATGTAGGAATAACATCGATAGACGTGACATCTTGTCACGTCACTTGCAAGTCATGTGAAAGGCGAAGGCCTTGCTGACTTAAGCTGACGAAGATTTGACTCAGTTGCTGCTTTGGGAGAGATTTAATATTTAATCTGCCAGAATTTCACCCAGGGGGGAACACTTACGCACGTCCCTGGTTTCTTTAACGGCCACAACTACGGTCTCCGGTAATGGAACTTCAGACGCCAGGAACCCCGCCAAGGTAAAGCTCACAGCTGTCTATGAAGCTAATTAACACTTAGTTTCTGTAAAATAAACACAATATAAACCAGAACTACATGACACAATTTTAAGTCAAGCAAATCCTTCACTTTTTAGGAAGTCCCTCCTTCCAGAGCTTCTCCCCCCTCTAGTAACGTTCACTGGATTAAGTGGAACTTACTGTTAACTCAGATGTTAGTACAAAGCATGAACGTTATATCTACTGTTGGCGCATTCGTAAACGTTACATCACGTTCTATGGGTAATTTACTACTTTTTCTGTTAACCTCCCTGTTTAGAGGAGTTTTGTCATGTACTACAGTATTTTATATGTTTTAGTGTGAGTTGGAATTTAAAGGTACTGCAGTATATATAAAATACTAGGAAAAGGTATAACATTTCTATAAATGAATAGGACATGGTCTTAAGTTGGCAGAGACCATTTAAGTTATAAAATGATGCATGGGTCGCTTTAGGTGCTAAGAGTCCTGCACTAACATTTGAGAAGGCGTGAAAACGAGCTTAGATCAGCATGGCTTAGAATTTGGTTAGATTAGATAATGGCAGGACGGGTTTGTTAGCTGAAAGATTTAGCTCGTTATAACTAGTTTAGGTTACATACCATTGTTTAGAAATGTAATCTAAGTTAAGTGGAATAATAAAAGCACAGGTTAGTCTACTAGTTTAGATGACTAGAGATAGACTGAAAAATTCAATGCCATAGCCGGTATTTGAACCACGGATCTCCCGCTCTCCGTACGGTTGCTCTAAACCACTGAGCTACTATGACCAACGTGCCGATATAACATTAAATTCTCCAACTGACTCGTCTGTTTCCCGGTAGACCACTAGGGGTTCTCATATGCTATGAGACACGCACCTTTTGTGGCGACTTACTATGCTGTAAGTACTTAAGTCTCAGGCTTCATAGTTAAACCACTCAGCTACTATGGCCAACATACCGACATGACATTAAATTCTCCCACTGACTCGTATGTTTCCCGGTAGACCACTAGGAGTTCTCATATGCTATAAGACACGCACCTTTTGTGGCGACTTACTATGCTGTAAGTACTTAAGTCCCAGGCTTCATAGTTAACCACTGAGTTACCATGGCCAACATGCCGACATGACATTAAATTCTCCAACTGACTCGTATGTTTCCCGGTATACCACTAGGAGTTCTCATATGCTATGAGACACGAATCTTTTGTGACGACTTACTATGCCGTAAGTACTTAAGTCCCAAGGTTCATAGTTAAACCACTGAGCTACTATGACCAACATACCGACATGACATTAAATTCTCCCACTGACTCGTATGTTTCCCGGTAGACCACTAGGAGTTCTCATTTGCTATGAGACACGCACCTTTTGTGGCGACCTACTATGCCGTAAGTACTTAAGTCCCAAGCTTCATAGTTAAACCACTGAGCTACTATGACCAACATACCGACATGACACTAAATTCTCCAACTAACTCGTATGTTTCCCGGTAGACCACTAGGGGTTCTCATATGCTATGAGACACGCACCTTTTGCGGCGACTTACTATGCTGTAAGTACTTAAGTCCCAGGCTTCATAGTTAAACCACTGAGCTACTATGACCAACATACCGACATGACATTAAATTCTCCAATTGAGTCGTATGTTTCCCGGTAGACCACTAGGGGTTCTCATATGCTATGAGACACGCACCTTTTGTGACGACTTACTATGCTGTAAGTACTTAAGTCCCAAGGTTCATAGTTAAACCACTGAGCTACTATGACCAACATACCGACATGACATTAAATTCTCCAACTGATTCGTATGTTTCCCGGTAGACCACTAGGAGTTCTCATATGCTATGAGACACGCAACTTTTGTGACGACTTACTATGCTGTAAGTACTTAAGTCCCAGGCTTTATAGTTAAACCACTGAGCTACTATGACCAACATACCGACATGACATTAAATTCTCTAACTAACTCGTATGTTTCCCGGTAGACCACTAGGGGTTCTCATATGCTATGAGACACGCACCTTTTGTGACGACTTACTATGCTGTAAGTACTTAAGTCCCAAGGTTCATAGTTAAACCACTGAGCTACTATGACCAACATACCGACATGACATTAAATTCTCCAACTGACTCGTATGTTTCCCGATAGACCAATAGGAGTTCTCATATGCTATGAGACACGCAACTTTTGTGACGACTTACTATGCTGTAAGTACTCAAGTCCCAGGCTTTATAGATAAACCACTGAGCTACTATGGCCAACATGCCGACATGACATTAAATTCTCTAACGAACTCGTATGTTTCCCGGTAGACCACTAGGAGTTCTCATATGCTATGAGACACGCACCTTTTGTGGCGACTTACTATGCTGTAAGTACTTAAGTCCCAGGCTTTATAGTTAAACCACTGAGCTACTATGTCAAACATACCGACATGACATTAAATACTCTAACTAAATCGTATGTTTCCCGGTAGACCACTAGGAGTTCTCATATGCTATGAGACACGCACCTTATGTGGCGACCTACTATGCCGTAAGTACTTAAGTCCCAAGCTTCATAGTTAAACCACTGAGCTACTATGACCAACATACCGACATGACACTAAATTCTCCAACTAACTCGTATGTTTCCCGGTAGACCACTAGGGGTTCTCATATGCTATAAGACACGCACCTTTTGCGGCGACTTACTATGCTGTAAGTACTTAAGTCCCAGGCTTCATAGTTAAACCACTGAGCTACTATGACCAACATACCGACATGACATTAAATTCTCCAACTGACTCGTATGTTTCCCGGTAGACCACTAGGGGTTCTCATATGCTATGAGACACGCACCCTTTGTGACGACTTACTATGCTGTAAGTACTTAAGTCCCAAGGTTCATAGTTAAACCACTGAGCTACTATGACCAACATACCGACATGACATTAAATTCTCCAACTGATTCGTATGTTTCCCGGTAGACCACTAGGAGTTCTCATATGCTATGAGACACGCAACTTTTGTGACGACTTACTATGCTGTAAGTACTTAAGTCCCAGGCTTTATAGTTAAACCACTGAGCTACTATGACCAACATACCGACATGACATTAAATTCTCTAACTAACTCGTATGTTTCCCGGTAGACCACTAGAGGTTCTCATATGCTATGAGACACGCACCTTTTGTGACGACTTACTATGCTGTAAGTACTTAAGTCCCAAGGTTCATAGTTAAACCACTGAGCTACTATGACCAACATACCGACATGACATTAAATTCTCCAACTGACTCGTATGTTTCCCGATAGACCAATAGGAGTTCTCATATGCTATGAGACACGCAACTTTTGTGACGACTTACTATGCTGTAAGTACTCAAGTCCCAGGCTTTATAGATAAACCACTGAGCTACTATGGCCAACATGCCGACATGACATTAAATTCTCTAACGAACTCGTATGTTTCCCGGTAGACCACTAGGAGTTCTCATATGCTATGAGACACGCACCTTTTGTGGCGACTTACTATGCTGTAAGTACTTAAGTCCCAGGCTTTATAGTTAAACCACTGAGCTACTATGACAAACATACCGACATGACATTAAATTCTCTAACTAAATCGTATGTTTCCCGGTAGAACACTAGGGGTTCTCATATGCTATGAGACACCAACCTTTTGTGACGACTTACAATGCTGTAAGTACTTAAGTCCCATGCTACATAGTTAAGCCACTATGTTTCTATTTTACGTAAATTGATGGAGATAATCATTTTTTCCACGCTAGCCATGGGTAGGCTAAAGTTGGAATGAGTAGTCAGACTGAAAAATTCAATATCCTAGCCGGGAATTGAACCACGGATCCGTTAGAGAATTTAATGTCATATCGGCACGTTGGTCATGGTAGTTGAGTGTTTTAGATCAAGCGCACGGAGAGCGGGAGATCCGTGGTTCAAATCCTAGCTATGGCATTGAATTTTTCAGTCTGACTACTCATTCAAACCTTAGCCTAGCCATGGCTAGCGTGACAGAAAGGATTATTTCTACTAGTTTAGGTTGACATGGCTGGTATCGAGTTACGGTCAACGATAAAACAAATAAATATTGTCACCCAATTATCGGGAAGCACCACAAACAACAGCTGAGAAGGGACCGGAGGCCACACCACGCCCACTCATTTGTCTCCTGTCACTAACTGAAGGGATGGTTAGGGGAGGGATGTCGGGCCCCTGAGCCGTCTCTTTACCCTTCTCCTAGGTTCTGGAAACTCGGGACATTCAATTTAATCGAGAACCTTCTAGATCGGCAAGCAGACCCTATATAAGCAACACGTCGTGCCAGGGGCAGTCAGTCAGTGTTTGACGTGCTAGCGAACGAGCGCCGTGTTAAGGAACAAGAAGACTGTGTACGTGCATCGGAGTATTGTCCGTAATTACTAGTGCAAGTGAAATTGTAACGGACGAACTGGTGAATTGTAATTGTGTGCAGCACGTAATTCTGTGTAATTGGCAAGTGTTAAACTGTAAGTCGGTAGAAATAAAGAACATTGTTGAGTTTGTGTAATTGGACTTTTCATTTCACGATCCCACAAAGTCACAATTGGTGTCAGGAGTGGGATATAACACAATGGAGGCAGCATTAGAAAAGATTTTAGCGGAACTGAAAGAAATGAAGACGGCAAATGAAAACCTCGCTGCAAAAACAGAAGCGGCAAATGACAACCTGGCCGCGGAACTGAAACAAATAAAGAGCGAATTGACCACGGAAATGAGGGCAGCGAACGACAGTCTGGCCACGGAAATGAAGGAGGCGAACGAGGTCCTCGCCGCCCAATTTGAGGAACAGTTGGCCGGCATGAGGGATGACGTCACGATCCTGGGCAAGCGGATGGGTCAAGTAGACGACCGCCTTAATGATTTAGAGGAAAAAGCCGACACTAACGCCAAGACCCTGAACGCCGTGGTGGAAGACGTAGAAGACCTTGCTAACCGCGTTAACAACCTGGAGGGAAAGGCCGACAGCAGCGTCAAGTCCCTGAACGCCATGGTGGAGGACGTCGTCGGCAGGAAGCTGAAGGATTTGAAGGCTGACTCGTCGGGACGCGACACAACATCTGCGCGCGTCAAACCTCCCAAGTATGACGGCGCGTCAACGTTTGAGGTCTTCCGCCGCCAGTTCGACACAGTGGCCAGGCACAACGGATGGTCACTGGAGGAGGAGGCCACACAGTTAATAGCCAGCCTACAGGGAAGAGCCACGGAAGTCCTAAATGCGGTGCAGACGACGGCGGCGCCCAAGGACATCTGGGAAGCCCTGGAGGATCGCTTCGGGAACCACCGCTTAGCCGCAGCATACCGCAGCCAGCTAAAGGCAAGGTCACAGCAGCCGGGGGAGACGCTGCAGGAGTTCGCCATTGCGATCGAGCAGCTGGCTAGCAAGGCCTTGGTTGACCTGCCACTGGAGTTCGTACCCCGGGAAGCCGCCTACAATTTTGTCGACGGGGTACGGGACACAGAGATTCGTCAGCGCCTAATGCTCGGGGAGTATAAAACCATCCACGAGGCGCTGACAGCGGCATTAAGGATGGAGGCGGCCGAAATAACATCCATCCCGACGTCGAGAACGAGGAGTGTCCGCTACGCCAGAGACAGAAGACCAGCTGAGGGACGCCGGCGAACACCTAGTGGCCTGTGTTGGGGGTGTGGACAGCCCGGACACCTGCAGAGAGACTGCCCACACCAGGAAGAGCAGCCGGAAAACGAGTAAGGGCCGTCGTGGAGAGGGGCACGTCGGCGCCATCACCACCATCCCCTCGAGTGACACCGCGCGCCGTCAGCCGGCGTATGGACGACAGCCTCATCGCGGACGGTTGGGTAAGAGGGAAGCCGTGCCGCGTGCTGGTGGACACCGGGGCGGCCGTGACCATCATCAGACCTGACGTGGCGAAGGGTTTGCCGGCAAGGAAGCCAAGCCGGCCATACCAGCTTGTCACGGCATCGGGCGACACCTTGCCTGTGGAGAAGGAGGCCCTGCTGGAGCTGAACTTGGGACGGAGTGCCGTGCGTCTGTGGGTGTTCGTCGCGAAGGTGGCTGAGGAGGTGATCCTGGGACTAGATGCCCTCAGGAGCCATGAGGCGACGGTCGACGTCGGCAAGAAGGTCCTGCGGCTTAACGGAGAAGAGGTTATACTCCGTCAACCCGAAGAGCGCCTCGGAATGTGCAGGGTCGTCTTGGACGAAGACGTGGTTGTCCCCGCGAGGAGCGAGGTGGTGGTGACGGCGCGACTGGAGGGCCAGAGAACCAGGAACATGATGCTGGACCAGAAGACGCCTGTAAATGGACTGTGTGTAGCCAGGGCATTGCTGCCGTGCCGAGAGGAGGTGCCCGTGAGACTGCTAAATCCTACGGACGCCGATCACGATGTCCAGGCCGGGACGGAGTTGGGAATGTGCGAGCCCGTGGTGAGCGTAACAGCTATCGACGAGACCCAGGTGCCGGCGCTGAAGCAACACCTGGGGCCCCGGCTAGAAAGCTTGGTGGAGAGGGCGGCCGACCACCTGACCACAGAACAGCTGGAGAAGGTTTGACAACTGCTAAGGCGGTATCAGCGCGTCTTCAGCCAAGGTGATAGTGAGTACGGCCGCACGGACAAAGTGCTTCACCGCATCGACACCGGGGACGCCCGGCCTATTCGGCAACCACATAGACGCGTTCCGCTGGCGAAGCAGGGGGCGGTACGAGACATGCTGGAGGACATGAGATCCAGGGGAGTGATTGTAGAGTCTGACAGCCCTTGGTGTTCCCCTGTAGTCTTGGTGACAAAGAAGAACGGCGAGCTGCGCTTCTGCGTAGACTACAGAAAGTTGAACGCCGTCACCCGGAAGGACTGTTTTCCCTTACCCCGGATTGACGTCACCCTGGACACGGTAGCTGGTGCACAGTGGTTCTCGACCCTGGACCTGAAGTCGGGCTACTGGCAGTTAGCTCTAGACCCGAGAGACAAGGAGAAGACCGCATTCTCGACGGGCCAAGGTCTTTGGCAGTTCACGGTTATGCCCTTTGGAATCTGCAACGCACCAGCTACCTTCCAACGCCTCATGGAGTCAGTGATGAGAGGGCTGACTTACGACGCCTGCCTGCTATACCTGGACGACATCATCATCGTCGGGAAGACTTTTGAAGATCACCTCGAGAATCTGAGTAAGGTGCTACAGAGACTGCAGGCGACCAACTTGAAGCTGAACGCGAAGAAGTGCCAGCTCTTCCGCAAGGAAGTTAACTACTTGGGCCACATAGTCTCAGCAACCGGAGTGGCCACAGACCCGGAGAAGACAAAGGCTGTGAGAGATTGGCCTCGCCCAAAGGATAAGAAAGAATTGCGCAGTTATTACAGGCGCTTCATAAAGGGGTTCTCCAACATCGCAAAACCCCTCACCCGCCTGACAGAGGAACACCGGCCTTATGTGTGGACGGAGGACGCAGAAAACGCTTTACAGCGCCTAAAGGAGACCCTGTGCAGTGCTCCAATTTTGGGTTTCCCACAACCGGGTGGCGCCTTCATTTTGGACACCGACGCCAGCAACCATTGCATTGGAGGTGTCCTATCGCAGATCCAGGATGGCCATGAGCGGGTGATAGCCTATTACAGCAAGACGCTATCCAAGGCAGAGACGAACTACTGCGTCACCCGACGGGAGTTACTGGCGGTAGTAAAGACATTGGAGCACTTCCACAAGTACCTGTACGGTCAGCCATTCCACCTGAGGACTGACCATTCCGCCCTAACCTGGCTATTGAGCTTTAAGAACCTGGAAGGCCAGACAGCACGTTGGGTCCAGAGGCTGCAGGAGTACGACTTCACCTCGGAACATCATAGAGGGAAGAGCCACGGTAACGCAGACGCCATTTCCCGAAGACCCTGTCCAGAAGAGTGCGGCCAGTGCACAAGGGTGGAAGAGAAGGAGCGTGCCGCAGCAGTCCGAGTAGTTGTGGCAGTGCCTGCTGAAGGCTGGGATAGCGCAGGCCTGAGGAGGGAGCAGCTGGCGGACGCAGACTTGGGGCCACTCTTGAGGGAAGTGGAGGCAGGGATGAGACCAACCTGGGAGGACATCGCACCGAGGAGCGCCACCTACAAGTCGTACTGGGCCCAATGGGACTCGTTGAAGACCAGAGAGGGCGTGCTGTTCCGGGTATGGGAATCACCCGATGGGAAGACGCAGAGAGAGCAGTTGGTACTTCCCCGGAGTAAGGTCCCGGAAGTCCTGGAGGAAGTGCACGCCGGTACTTCGGGAGGACACCTGGGAGCGAACCGAACGATTGACAAACTACGGCAGCGCTACTACTGGCTGAGACTCCGAGCACATGCTGAGAAATGGTGCCGTCAGTGTCACGTGTGCGCGGCGAGTCGTGGCCCTCAGACTAGGAGCCGGGGTCGCATGCAGCAGTACAACGTCGGAGTGCCATTCGAACGGATCGCCGTTGACATTGCTGGACCGTTCCCAGTTTCCGACCGAGGCAACAAGTACCTAATGGTGGTCGTGGACTACTTCACCAAGTGGCCGGAGGTGTATGCCATCCCAAACCAAGAGGCAAAGACAGTCACAGACTGCCTCGTGGAGCAAGTATTCTGTCGATTTGGGGTGCCGTTAGAGCTACACAGTGACCAGGGTACCAACTTTGAGTCCAACCTAATGAAGGAGGCACTACAAAGGCTTGGGGTGAACAAGACTCGCACTACGCCTCTACATCCCCAATCGGATGGCATGGTCGAAAGGTACATCAAGACCTTAGAGGAACACCTGAGGAAGGTCGTGGCCAGCCATCAGCGAGACTGGGACGTCAAGGTGCCACTGTTCTTGCTGGCCTATCGCTCGTCTACACGCGACACAACTGGGATGACGCCAGCCAGCTTAATGTTCGGCCGAGAGTTACGCCTCCCTTGTGACCTGGCTTTTGGAAGCCCGCCGGAAGCGAAACAGCCAGCGACCGAGTATGTGGAGAACTAGGTGGACCATCTCCACGACATGCACGAGATGGCTCGCCAGAACATCCAGAAGGCGAGCGACCACATGAAGACCAGGTATGACAGGCAAGCCAACAGCCAAGGGTTCCAGCAAGGTGACCTAGTCTGGTTGTACCGTCCTACCCGGACCAAGGGACGCTGCCCGAAGCTCCAGCAGCCATGGCAAGGACCGTACCGGGTGGTGAAGAGGATTAACGACGTGGTCTACCGCATCCAGAAGGTTCCCCGAGGGAAGATGTTGGTGGTACACCTGGATCGTCTAGCCCGCTACGATGGTGCTGTTCGGGAAGACCAGCTTTGAGGAGGGAGCAGTGTCACCCAATTATCGGGAAGCACCACAAACAACAGCTGAGAAGGGACCGGAGGCCACGCCATGCCCACTCATTTGTCTCCTGTCACTAACTGAAGGGATGGTTAGGGGAGGGATGTCGGGCCCCTGAGCCGTCTCTTTACCCTTCTCCTAGGTTCTGGAAACTCGGGACATTCAATTTAATCGAGAACCTTCTAGATCGGCAAGCAGACCCTATATAAGCAACACGTCGTGCCAGGGGCAGTCAGTCAGTGTTTGACGTGCTAGCGAACGAGCGCCGTGTTAAGGAACTAGAAGACTGTGTACGTGCATCGGAGTATTGTCCGTAATTACTAGTGCAAGTGAAATTGTAACGGACGAACTGGTGAATTGTAATTGTGTGCAGCACGTAACACTGGCAAGTGTTAAACTGTAAGTCGGTAGAAATAAAGAACATTGTTGAGTTTGTGTAATTGGACTTTTCATTTCACGAACCCACAAAGTCACAATATGTTTGTTCACGACGTTTCCAATTTTAAGGATCACATCAGTGCAAGAATTTTATCTTATAGCAGTTCATTTACATGCCACAAAAATTTCTAACACGACGTTGTCATCTTTAACTACACTTAAAAGGCAAGATCTGAGCAGGAGTTGAACCCACGACATTGAGACCGCAGTGGAAGATGACTGGTTGTAGTATATGTTGTGTTTATAATGGCGATGATGTTAGTAGAGTCCACGACAATGCTACTGCTTAACTGAATATAAATCACTATAAAACTTCTGGGAAGTCAGCTAAATCGGTATAAAGGTGTAATAGGTAAAAGAAAAAGAATAATTAAAAGTGATTGTAAAGCTCGCCAGATTACTACAGATGTATGTTGAACGGGATGGCTCACATATGGTGTACATATGGGAGATCGTGGATTATATTCCGGGTCATGGACTTTTTGGTCATTTTCACGAGTCACTGAGTGAGTGATAGAAAGAATGTTTACCTCACATCCTCTCTATCCGATCTTTTCAGACATCAAGAGTCAGTGATGTCGCCGAAGGTGTCTGCGCTCTGGAAATACGGTGCTCAGCTGAGGGGAGGCGCTGTGGTCAGTCGGCCGCTCTTCCAGAACACCTTGTCCTGGCTGGATCTCCTGCTAACAAACATTAGTGGTCTGTTCGGTACAAATATTATTTTAGGCAAAAGTTTAATATCGATTTTGTACAACACTAAAAGTATGGCAGGCATTACAAGTTATTTGACAATTCTGTACTGAATGGACGTGTTAATTGTGTAACGGAGATACCCAGCGCCTAACATATATATCTGTCATGCAGTGTTGATCATAGGTGTTCTGATTTATTTTTATCAGTATTTGATCACAGACTAAATCATTTAGACCTGCCTGAGTGAACAGAAGAACGCATCATTCATCTCCTGTACATCTGTGTCGTCCGCAGAGGATGTGAGGTGGATGTACCCAGGACATGTGGAACCGCCCGAAATGCCGAGGGAATGTTTTTCAGATATTCTTTTACAGAGCAGAAGTATGATTTTGTTGCTATGCCAAATATTTCCTCCCGCCCACCGTCGTAAATCTTTTACACACCAAACACACACAACCTGTGGAGCCCAAGCTTTATTGATGTTGTCTTGTTTAAATCCGAAATAGACATGGCAGACAGTAATGTTCAGCGTCCATCAACTGATGGTGTTGAAATGAGCCCATGGACCACAGAGCTTACAGTTATCCAACATTCATATTTCAGGTTAAGGGAAAATCCGGAAAGAGCTTTATCAAGATAACTCATACTGTGGCGGTTGTTTCATGTAATTTAAATTTTTAAGAATTTATTTTGAATTGTCATGGAAAGAGTAATTTTTACAAAAATAGAAATGTAAAATTAGGTTGGTTATGAGATGATGTGATGCAAGTTAAATGTTACATAATTTTACCGTTATTGGTAATTGCAAGAATGCGATTACGTAATGTGGTGACGTGGACCAGTAAAAGAGAGGTAATTTGGTTGTTATGAAAACATCTGAGCTTATCGTCCCTTTTTTGTAATTTACGTCCTCCAACGTTAAGTCATATCGGACGATGAATGGAATGGGTGGAATGATGCTCAAATGAGCCCGGGGTCAATGGAACTTACAGTCACCTAACATTCGTCTATCAGGATAAGGGAAAACCCCGGAAAAAACCTTATCCATGTAACTCACCCTGACCGAGATTCGAACTCCGGACCTCTTCAACGTGAGGTAGCGTCCTTCTGAAAGCAAATGTAAGACGTTTTATTTTTGTCGCTCCACGAGTGTACAGAAACTATTTTGTGTGAATGCGTTTGTGTTGTACTAATGGCGTGTGCAAGAGAGATACAGTTCTTCGGTATTTTGTGACGGCGACGGTGAGTGGCTGCCAGGGGGAAATTAAGTGTGAGTCAAACTATTGCACCGCCTTTGTTTGCCGGAGAGAGAGAGCACGGTTACTAACTGACGCCACGGAGTCACCGCGCGGTTTTCGTTCTAGAACTCCAGAGACTTCCACTTCAAGAACATTTCTTGCGTCACTGAGGTGCAAAACCATTGATGCAACAACCATTGTTTGTTAAAGGAAAGCCTTTATAGTGTCACAAGTGCTGTCGAGAGGTGCAAGAAACACACAAACTTTGGACATTTATTGGGGATCATAGTAATTGGTTATTCTTGAGAAAATTACATATTTAAGATTTTCTTACTTTCTGGAGTTTCTCAACTCTTTGTGAATAACAGGAACTTTGTGGGTTTCCACTTCCCATGGCACTCCTAGTGCTACCATGACATCAGCCTCCTATAGGATATCCCGTCACGTAGGACTTAGGTTAGTCATGTGTCTCTAGAATATCCGTTTTCTGTAAGAAACCCCAGTCATGCAAGACTTTGGCACTGATCTTGCGTCTCTGGAAAGTTCTCCGGAAGTCCCAGAACCCAGACAGGCGACACACCATATTTGGTAAATCTGCGCCATTGTCTGGGGACCCCCGCTAGGCAGAATTGGCCTATATAATAGAGCTACTGGCCCATAGTGGGTCTCTCTCTCTCTCGCTCTCGCTGACTCGCTGCTCGACCGGCTCAACGTACCCTCGGGGTCCGTGAAGCCGGGGGCTCTCGACTTCTCCAAAGCCACTCCGTAGACGACAGCACTACCACACCTGCCCAAAGGTAAGCCCCTTGTGGGACAACCCATATTAGCGAGTATGTAACTTGTTCATTACAATTGTGTTCCAAAGCCATCAATCATTACTGTCAACACTGTTATGCTTACGCTTCTATTGCCATAATAAAGTGGGCCATCTAGCAGCTTGCGAGTAATCTCTACCCCTGAAGATTCCTTCACAGTTACGTCCCTCGTCACAGCACCATGCTCGTGACATATGGTGGAGGCGCCAATTTCTCTTAAATTTTAGGGGAAATATGTTCAATTCCGGACCTCTCTTTTCATTATAATCAAAAGTTTTGTACTCACTTCTTTAGATGCGCAGATGTTGCACTAGCAGTCCCGAATTGTTGTAAATAATTCTGCATAATTGTCTTTCGCTCGGCTGGCAGTCTTTCGTTGATGTGCACATCTGAATGCATTATCCACCACACTCTAGCTCCGTTACCGGAAACTTGTTATCTTCCTTACTTCCTTTCCTGGTTTTGTAAAGTTCTCGGCAATCACATACAGTCTTCGCTGTGTCCCATAAATTTTACGTGGAATGCGATACTTTCATTATTACTTATGACTTATTAGACCATTGAATCATTCCCCCACCCTGATTGGATTATTTCTACTGCGCGTTATACTAGTTTTTCTTCGCATTGGAGTGATAGGCTTGTGTGATCTAATGTAAATATACTTTTCTCGTATTAAGTTTACCTTTCTCCCCAAATTCCCGCAACTACAGTGCAGTGTCGCGATCACCCATCCTGGCTACTTTTTGGAATAAGCTTTGTAGTGCATTTAATTGCAATATTTATAAATTCGCTCTATAATACAGATATACCTGTACTACTTCTTTTTCCTCATTTCTCGCCAGAGTTTCTTGTGTTTTTCCCATGGCTCAGTGGCGATGTTACCGGTGCCCACATCCGTTGGCACAGCACACCTAGGATGTACTGTTTTAGTGTTACACAGAGTTTTCATATCAGGGAAAACCAGTTTATTCACACAGAAAAATACACAGTTAATCCGACGATTATATTATGTTATTAATATAGTTCATTTTGTTCTTATTTCAAGCATAAAGAGACTTAATTTTCTCTTCTCTTTCATTAATGCATTTTTGCTTCACCAAATATTGTATTTTTTTTTCTTTGCATTTTCTTTTTCGGACGAATTTTCTACCTTTTACCATCATTGCGTCGTATAAATTCCTTACCGCTCTGAATGTGATTAATAGCGCACTGTTTATTTTCATGCTTTGCTGTTTTCATTCATCATTTCGCCTTCTTTCTGTTATCTGGTCTTTTTACAGATATTTGTATCTCCAATAGCCCTCCTATTGATAATTGCCTTTCTGCACACCGTCGGTATGGACGACACGTAAGGTAGGACAATGTGCATCGCTACTGGAGCAGCACTTCAACGGCTGCCAAATACCATTGCGTACCAAGTATCTATCCCCTAAGTTTTCGAGTTCTTTGCCATTCATATCTCTATTATTTATTTGGACCACATTTTTAACATTTGATTTTTAGTTGTGCTGTGGCTTACCGATCTCTTAAGTTATGTTGGCAGGTTTACCACCTACATCGAACCAGTCGACGTCCAGGAGTTTCCAATGCTGAGGAGCATTCTACCAGCGGTGTTCTACTATTCACGACACCACCGGTAGCCGCCAGGCGCATGCCACCCACACCTTTAGAGGCGATACCGGAAACCGAATCACTGTAAAATTTCTTTTGCAAATTGGTAATGTCAATTAGTTTTAAACATCTTCTTAATCTTCCTATTAGAGAGGATACCAGGTTTTTCACAGGAAGTGGACGCGCTCACTTCCTGTTATCCTGTTTACTTACCCGCTGTCACTACTCCTTGGAAAATTTGTAGAATCCTTATCATGCAATGTCTTACACAAATTGCCAACTCACAGTTGAAATCTTTTTGTGACTTATATTGATTTCCCACTAAAATTAGGGTATGCCAGATTTACTTCTTTGCTATGATTGTTGATTTTAAAGATTACGACTTTATTCCTTGGGTGCTTCGTGAGAACCCCTCGGTGGTAAGGCTCGTTAAGTAATAAGTTACGATGATTACTTTCTACGATTGAGATGGTCGCAGGATTTTATACATTACCAACTTAGCGCATGACTTTTTTTTTCTAAGTGAATATCTTGTACCAAGTACCGCCCTAGACTACTCATTTTTACGCCCTTAGCGCAAATTTAATTTTTGTCTTTAGTTTGCTTGCCGTTTGCATTGGACTTTGCTTGGATGATTACACCTATAGTATGCGTATTCTCTACTTTCTGTTTTTCTACCTGCAATTAAATTGCGAGTATACTTATAGTGGTATAATACTTTATACTCTATTTTAGAAACTTTATTCTGGGAGTTATAGTATTGTGAAATCTTTTCTACGTATGATTTGACTGTCATTAACCATTTATGTTGAGGTATATATACACTAACACAGCCTTCAAAGTATTTTCTGGTAAGGTAATTTTTTTTTCTTACGCTTACATCAGCTTCTTGTGACATACAACAGTTACAGCTTTGTAATTTTTTTTCTGGATGTGGTTGGCCACTTCTTGTTATTGTCATTACGTTAAGCTTGGCTGTCAGCGTCATGGGATCATGTTGCTGTTATAAAGATATAATAATGTATGAATATTGAAATTTTATTGTTAATACGTAGGAGGGGTCAGAGGTCGTCTTATTAATTTTTTAGGATACAACCTCACTTCAAGGGTGTGTCGCATGACCCCCATGGGATTGGGGTTGTTCGTGTGATGTGCGATTAAAGAATGTTTGTTTGATTTCGGGGATTATCATGATATGATAATTAAGGGAGCTAATGAATTATTGGGGCATATGAGTTTTCTATCTGTCAGGGAAACCGCAGGGTCCTGTCAGGTAAAGAGCCCGGATTATATCTGAGCTATTTTGAAGCAATGTGTTTTTGGTACCAGAATATTTATTTTGAGGGTTTCGGCTTAACTACCTTGGTACGTCGCGAGACCCCTTGGTGGTTTAAGTCAGGGTAAGGAGTCAGTGGTTAAACTCCTTACCTCTTGTGGATATACCGTAAGGTCCCACAAGACGAGTTTTTGACAAGACATTAAAGAGAATGTCTTTCTTTGAGTTGTTATATGCGTGCACAAAGTTTTATTGAGTTTATTATTGTGTTTATAATATCGCTCCTTTGTTGTAGTACTACGGAGTAATATTTGTGAGTTATGAGTGTCTCGAGACGTTTACATTGAGTTATTATTTTATGAATGTGTGAAATCGTGGATATGGCCACCACGACTGTGTGTTTGTGTGTAATACTGACTCTGACAGCTCCTCGTATATTTAATTGTACGATCCCTTATGACAACTTTAATTATGTTGACAGCCCTAATCTTATTTCTATGTTCAGTTAATAATGACATTCACGTCAATTTTTATATGTACTAGTGATTATATTCTCTGTATGACACATTAACTAAAATATTAATGTACATTCCGGATGCTTGATGTATTACGGCCTTTGGTTTAACTTGTAATTTAGTTATGTCTGATACATTCAGACAGTATTTTACTGCAAGTTCGTTCATAAATTCTTTTTATTACAATGTGATACTTTATTTTGCGACAGTCTTGGTTAGTCGTAAGGATGCACGTCATTATTTTTACTGGCAATTGGTAATATATTATCTGATTTTTGCATAGTATATGGTCTGAATTATGAATTCTGCTCTTTCGTGAAGATGTACCGGTTGGAGCGGGACGCTGCTTCAACCCTACATTCCTCGCATTTTTCTTTTGGACGACATTTCTTCGATTAGTTTGAAAGGAGGATCTGTGGCAACTTAGTGTTCTCATACTAGTTTTAAGGTTTTGTTGTCTCAGTGCTATTTTTCAAAGGTTGGTTGTTGCTTACTACCTTTTGTGTACTTGTGCTTTTAATATAGCACATGCTTCATAGCTACTTTGTTCACTGTGGCATCCTTAAGACTACTCAACTGTATTTGTTACTATTATCAGGTACATTGCTCACGTTTATTGTAGTAATTGTGACTTACATAATTGCTCAAAGTGTAACTTTGCAACCATCAAATCTATGAGAGCCTTCTCCGATAGACCTATGTCCCCTAGTTTATATACCACTGTTACGTCACGTGTAACATTCGTCATTTGTTTTTCTCCATGTCAGTCACTTCTATTTGCTTCTTTAATCATTTACTCTGTTATTTGTTTTACTAACGGAAGTTTAATTTGGTTTAACAATTTCTCTTGTGCAGGTGAAACACATGTGGCTTACACATAATTACAATGAAGTGTAGTGTGGCCCTCTGGCCTTACACGCTTTGCAATGGTAGCCTAATTGAAATTGTCCAAATTTAATATGGCTATGTACTACTCCTTTGTTTCACATTGTTAGCCATTGGTATTTTAAACCTTTTTCGATAATTATCCACATAGGTTTCACCTCGTTTCTCTGAGTTTTTGGCTGTATATATTCAGTTACTCAGTTATTCTTTATTTTTACTCTAGACGCTAATTCCTGTTTGGCGTAGCACCTTCTCCGTTTTATTCCTGAATGATCCTATTACATCCTAATCAATTGTTTTTGTTATGTTGCCTTTGACCCAAGTCATTTCCTCCATATTCCAAGTAATCTATTCTCTTTTATTTTTTGTTTCTGTTACACGACCTTATTTACACCGCCTGACACACCTGGAGCGCCTCGCGACCTGGAACTTCACGAACCTCCCTCCGTACTGCCTGGCTATCTTCGGGCGGGAGAGGTCCTGCCCGCCGCTATCATCATGGGAACATCGCGAGGTCTTCTAGAGCCCTCAGGAGCCCTTGTGACCTGGTTTACTGCATCATGCTTCGCACGTCTACCATGGACTAACACGTGTGTTTGCTAACTGCATGATTGGCCTCTATATTGAAGGCACTTCGTTGCTCAACGTATTGGTGCTCCGAAGAGTGTTGGTGTTCCCAAGTCTTGTTGGCATATTGATGTGCAGTCGAACTTTGTCATCGAACAGTTGTTGATGTGAGCGCAATACGTGCGCCTAGCGACAGCGCTTTGGACATAGCGAACATACAGTGCAGTACGTGATAGGTGCGTTCGGCAGCAGAACTCAGGGGACGTCTCCCTTCCCTTGTGGTGCGCTCGATGTGTTGTGTCACAGTGTCGGAACATGAACCTCGCTTAGGTGACCACTGGTGTTGTGTGGTTCATGGACGGTGTTTGTTTTACTTCATAGTGTAACATTCCCTACTTTTGTCCCATCCTTACTTTTTTTTCGGTGCTACACTTATATCCTTATGTTTTTCTATTTGTATTCAATGTTTAATTATTATTGTGTAAGATTTTGGTACTGTTTCAGACTTTCTTTTTGTAATTTTTGTGATAACATTTATTGTACGTGCCTTCGCTCTGAGCGAGGTAGAAGTGTTGTCTTATTCCTCGGCGAGGGCGCCGAGTTTACCGGTGGGGCAAGTGTCACAAGTGCTGTCGAGAGGTGCAAGAAACACACAAACTTTGGACATTTATTGGGGATCATAGTAATTGGTTATTCTTGAGAAAATTACATATTTAAGATTTTCTTACTTTCTGGAGTTTCTCAACTCTTTGTGAATAACAGGAACTTTGTGGGTTTCCACTTCCCATGGCACTCCTAGTGCTACCATGACATCAGCCTCCTATAGGATATCCCGTCACGTAGGACTTAGGTTAGTCATGTGTCTCTAGAATATCCGTTTTCTGTAAGAAACCCCAGTCATGCAAGACTTTGGCACTGATCTTGCGTCTCTGGAAAGTTCTCCGGAAGTCCCAGAACCCAGACAGGCGACACACCATATTTGGTAAATCTGCGCCATTGTCTGGGGACCCCCGCTAGGCAGAATTGGCCTATATAATAGAGCTACTGGCCCATAGTGGGTCTCTCTCTCTCTCGCTCTCGCTGACTCGCTGCTCGACCGGCTCAACGTACCCTCGGGGTCCGTGAAGCCGGGGGCTCTCGACTTCTCCAAAGCCACTCCGTAGACGACAGCACTACCACACCTGCCCAAAGGTAAGCCCCTTGTGGGACAACCCATATTAGCGAGTATGTAACTTGTTCATTACAATTGTGTTCCAAAGCCATCAATCATTACTGTCAACACTGTTATGCTTACGCTTCTATTGCCATAATAAAGTGGGCCATCTAGCAGCTTGCGAGTAATCTCTACCCCTGAAGATTCCTTCACAGTTACGTCCCTCGTCACAGCACCATGCTCGTGACAATATCATTTAAAATTGTAACAAGATTTAAAATTGTTTCGCTGGAATAAAGTCTACAATCTTTAAAAGAGAAGAATTGTTGCTTATTCTCCAAAAATTGCAGTATCGTATTCCTATGCTCCGAGACCGCGCCCAGAGGTAAGATTCATTGCTCCACAGTTGCCGTGGAAACTAAAAGATTTCTACAAGACCATCACCAAAGGTGAGAAGCTAATCAGCATCTTCCATCATCCCATTTGCGACAGTCCCGTTGCAAAATGATTGCCACAACGCGGGGCTTCTAGAACGTCATCTTCAATCATACCCATTTGTAAACTATCTTTTGCAATACTGACCGAGATTGTACCTCGGGACCTCTTGATTGTGAGGTAGGCATGCTACCCTCATGATACAGAGGCGGGCGGGCTTTTCCCACATACTTCACCCAAATATAACATAAACAGAGAAGTTTACAGAGTATCGGGCATAATTGGTACAGATACCAGAATGCACTTCCTTACACCAACACAACACCATGAAGGACAGATGAGACTACTCTGTGTACCGCTAGGGGCGCAAGTGTTGAGTAGCTGAAAGCGATGCGTCGTTTCTGAGCTTCATGTGGCGTATTCGCTTTTTTTATTCTGGTAATTTACGTCCTCCAACGTTAAGTCATCTCGGGCGATGAATGGAATGGGTGAAATGATGCTCAAATGAGCCCATGGTCCATAGAGCTTAGAGTTACCCAACATTCGTCTTTTAGGATGAGGGAAACACCGGAAAAAGCCTTATCCAGATAACTCACCGTGAAAGAGGTTCGAACTCGGGACTTCTTGGACGTGAGGCAGACGCACTACCCGCACGATACCTAGGCGGGCTATATTCGTGTATGATGTACTATCTTTCAAGAAAGGACATTTGTAATTTCCGCGGATCAGCTTTTACTTGGTTAGACTTAGGGTTCGAACCGTGAACTCTTTTGTCACTTGTCACTGAGCTACGAGAGCAGTTCATAGCACGTACCTTACACACATCATAGACATTGCTTCCGTTACAATCATAATTCAAAGGATTTCCGTTTTGTTGTATATTCTCCAACGCCTTGTAGTTAATAGCTCAGCTTGTGATATTTCATCATATTCGGTTAATATAGCCATAGAAATGCTCGAAGTAAGTAAGAGGTTAAAATTGCGACTACTACACTATAACGGTTTTCCGGAGCTTTTCCTTATCCTGATAGGCGAATGTCGGGTAGCTCTAAGCTCCATGGACCCCGGACTCAGTTGAGCGTCACTTCACCCATTTCACTCATCGTCCGATATGACTTAACGTTGGAGGACAAATGAAAAGCTATACATGTACGAACATGACCAACTTAGTTTTCATACCCTCTAGTAACGGAACGCCTGAATGATACTGACCTTCGGAAAGGGTACATTTACTTTCTTCAGGGATAGTACCTACATCATCATTATTGCA
This sequence comes from Mantis religiosa, assembly GCA_030765055.1. Classification (NCBI taxonomy): domain Eukaryota; kingdom Metazoa; phylum Arthropoda; class Insecta; order Mantodea; family Mantidae; genus Mantis; species Mantis religiosa. The sequence goes on along the minus strand of JAUKNK010000651.1, from coordinate 54,099 downwards.
AAATATGAAATTTGTGTAAAATCTAGAGGTGATATCATTTCTATCTGGGAAGAGTGACATACATAGAAATGCCTCAAAAACGTTATTATCAGCTTACAATTTGCTGCATTCCGTTGTTTTAATTAAAATAACACTTACATGAGCATCTATAAAATAAATGCCATTATGCTTGAAATAACATGTTTATCTATTTGTTAATCTTTAGCTCATTTTGATATGTGTTACTTTGCTGTAGTTTTAGGACTGCCAAAGTAATCTTATTATGTAAAAGTTGGTTTCTTTTGGAGTTGTGTGATATGCAGGTAAAGGGTTATAGCATTCTCGGTATCACAGCGCGACTCTGGAAAATAAGGTTTCATTGTCTAGGAATATTCTGCATATTAGGTTTTATTATATTTCTCTGAAACTTTCGAAATTATACACACTGAGGTTGTTAAATGTTGTGGTTCCACTAAACAATAGTAAGATAAGGGAAGGGGACTTTGGTACCTGGAGGGAGAAGTGAGGTGAGAGGAGACGTACATCAGCGGAATCACGGGCCTTGTCAGAGCATATCAGAGGGTCCTTAACGTTTCCAGATTGAAACTCCTTTACGTTGTCTAGTACAATGGGCACCCTCCTCCGCTGGTACATTCCAATGGGGGCTTTGAAACCCGGATACCACTTAGCGTTCCTTTTCCCTGCCATGCGGCTCCCAGACACGTGTTAACAAGCAGATGAAGGGTGGAGGGAAATGAGACTTGAGATGAAAATCGGAGAAGTAATTAACTTTTCCGGTATTCGCCTAATGACCCGGGGAGACCGTAAAAGTGTAAGGATTACGGTCGGCCTCAGGAGTCGAACCCACACCCTCCTGAATAAGGGTTCAAGACGCTACTGTCTAAGCCTTCAATAACAATAGTTTAATACTGATGATTTAAAGGTTGATGTCCTGCAAACTTTTGTTCATTATTTACATAAAGAGTCTGCAAATTGAATGCCCGTAAATGTGTTTACTTGCAGAAAATTTGTTACTGATAGTGACATTTTAGATGTACACCGTGGAAGTTTAACAAATACAATAATAAAATGATGTCAAGTAAACGATCTAGTTGTTAATGTATTTCACATAAAGTCGGTCGGCGGAGACTAACGGCGATTTGGAGTTCTTCTCGGCTCCGTCTGAGACAGTTTGAGCTTCCACTATTGGGTAGAGATGTCCTCGATTCCCGCTGGAGGGGAGCCAACAAGCCACCCTGTGGTGGCTTAGGTGGGTCGCTGCCGAACGTCACGTACCTGGATGGTTAAGCCTGTAACTGTTAGGGAACTCTGCTCTCTGCCTTCCTGCTGCCCACACGCCTCCCTCGGTTACTTCATCTCATCTCTTCCTCCCGAATATGTATGTGGCTCAGTGTACTATTTGTCCCATCTATTATCCAACGTATCATATCTACCTTTATTTATATGCTAACCTAGCCATTCTATATTTCACATTATTTGCCTTCAGCAGGAATTTCCGTTGGAATTGTTATTGAGTGTTTACTGTGCACAGGTAGGTACATGGTCATCATACAAACGGTACTCAAAGGTGCGGTAAACAAGGATCTATTTCGTGAGAAAATAGAACAGGGCTATAACAACCATCTACATCTTAACTAATGCTTATAATGGGACGGTTTACTCTATGTAGAAAGAAATATTAGAAGTTATTTAACAAGGGTACTCTATGAATCTATGCATAATGATAAATTGTCAAATTCTTAACATTTTAACAAACTCTAGGGTAAAGTTTGCCTTCCAAAATTCCTTTTCAGACCCACGAGAAAAGGTCTAAACAAAAACTGTACCAGTAAAGTTGTAACGGTTGGTTACCTGACTTTACTCGAAAAGATACCTGATAGGGTGAGTGAGTGTGTAGTGTTTTAGGGCCCGTCGACAACAAGGTCATTTGGATAGGAAAATGTCTGACGTGCGGTATTGTATTTCAATAAAGTATGCCTTTTTACAATCAGTTTACTTTAAATGTTAGCTTAGGTTCTTGTGTAGGGAGTGACTTTGAATGCAACCCACGTCTTACCCTCCCACCCATGATGCTCGTTGTTGGCGGAGGTGGAGGCAGCAGCGGTCGGACAGTAGGCCTTGGTGCTTCATGGCGTCATGTGCTGCTCAGTTTAGTTTCTATGCAGTTTACGGAATGCAATCCAAATAAAGGCTAAACGAGTACATCATGGGGTGTCAATTCCACTCAACGAAAATTATGAAACTTCTTAGAGTAATGAACTTTCCGTTTAAGATAATAATTTGGATATTTTTGTTACTAAAGGTCTTATTGGGATAAGTATCTCTTTAGTAGAGAAAATAAATTACAATATTGGGATATGCTGTGCTTTAATAAATGAACTAAGTGAACAACACAGTGTTTTAAGATAAGCAGACAACTGTTTAGTAATATGTTATTATTTTGCTGCCAAAATTTTGAAAGATCAGAAATACAAATTTTAGTTCACGTGTTTGTCTTTAGATATCTCCGTCGTTGACCTGGCTGCTGGCTAAAAAGACAGGAAGTAATTTTGCTGCATATCATGAGAAAATGTGCAACTTCACTTTGGAGGCTAATAAGGATATTTATCCGAATATGATATTTAGTGACAATAACATCAAACTGAAATGTCATATGTCCTGGATGTTATAATTGTCTCTCTCTCTCTCTGCTCTTTTATCTATTTACTTCTATCATCATATAATTATAATGTATTTGTGACAGCGGAATGTTTTACTCGTTTGGCCTATGACTTGAGTGCCCTCTTTAGACTGTATAAGGAACTAAGCTGAAGTAAGCAGCTTGCAATTGTTTCTCAGAGTAGTCGATCTATTGCTCGGAAAACAATTGCAAAAGTTTATTTTTCATTTTTATTCCTGTGAATTCTTTAACTTGTTGTATAGTTCTTCAGTAACATTGTGTTAGATGGATGTACCAGGTATTCATAAACAAATATTTGAAGCCTAGTATGTAAAACGAGTGTTTTAGGATGATGGTGCATCGTGTGCAGCCACAGTTTGTTATGAAATAAGATGACAGGTCGCGCTTTAAGATGCCACAAGTGAACTGCAAAGTGTGCCGCTGGATTCTGTTTCTTTTAAGCCAAACAATATATTCCTCGCGAGGGTGATCTAATTACTGGAAGGGGGCGGGGTCTGAAATAGGGTAGCTGTGCGCAGGCCGTCGTTGCCAGGGCCAGCCGCGATTCTCTACTGAACTAGTAGCATCTTCACCCTCTCCGGGTCGTGATCGCTCTGCAGCTGTACTCTGGCCATGCGGATTTCAGCCTCCAGGTTCCCGCGAACTGGTGAGTACAACTTTTCTCTCATTTCCGGGAACTACCTCGAGCTTTTCTCTTTCAAATCTCATTTCCTGACAAGCTTATCTCACTATACTTCCATTTTGTCAAATAGAAATTTACATTTTAAAAATTCGCAGCTCACCTTTTAATATTTAATTGTAACTCCGGAATTCGTTTTTGCCAACTAATGTTAGACAAATATGTGTTGAACAGGACAAATTTTTCTTGATAAAAGAGAATTTATTTTAATTTACATTATATTTCCAACAATTTTATGAAGTCCAGCTAAAGAAAAAAACGTTCTTTATCAAACTATTTAATTTATTTATATAGTTAATTCGGTGGGAATCTACATGATGTGAAGAAAATTAGAAAAGCATGCTCTATTACAGATTAATAAAACTGAAAGGTTTAGAAAGCTATATGTTATTTCTTTCACATTATTTAATGTTTACATTGTGGTAAATTAGTGTTTTGGGTCGTGTTAGCAAAGATTAATTATTAATATTTACAGCTCAACATGTAACAAGTACACCCCGACTTTAATCCAGTAAACAAACGTGTTTTAATTTGCTTATTGGTTTGAGTGTTTTGTTAGGTATGTGGCAGTGATGGGAAAGGTGCTGTGTTGCTGAAAGTACAACAAATCCGACCGCGCAAGTTGCCACAGGCGACACCTTTTGTATTGCTTCTCGTAAATGTTTTATAAATGTTCGGCTTCATAAGCTTTCGGTCAACATGTACTAAACTGTTACCCAGAATTTATCGAGGATAAATGCAAACTCTTACATGAGAGAGAGACAGAGGTTTATATTTACGTAGAAAACACAGATTTGTGGATTATCCCTTTCTGAGAACGATGTATTAATTGCAGTTTAATTTTTAACTCTGTGTATTCATGAACATTTTATTAACTCGCAGTTTGGTTTCTCGTACTGAAAAAAGCTAAAATAGCGAACTATTTGCCAAGTAAATAAGTGTATAAATTACAATAAACACTTTGTTTAAAACTGTTATACTCACTAATTCATGCACCCGGCTTAAATTCAACATGACTTTTTCGCTTTTATTTTTTTTAAAAGCATTCTGCATGTACCTCGCTATTTTCCGTATTCAATGAGAATTAGAATTCTTACTTTCTCTAACACGTGCCTAGTAATTGGAGCGAGTGATGAATTCCACTAAAATTGGATACAGAGATATTACTACAAATACACTTTAAATGGCTCCTGAATAAAATTAAACTTTTAATTTTTAGAAGAAATCCCCGAGTATGTGTGTAGTGATTCCTATAATTGAAAACATGAAAGTCGAAAAATGCTTAGTTTAATATACGTCGAAGATGCAACACGAAAAACTGCAAGAGAATTCCTATTCCAAACTACTCTACTCATTAAATGTTTTTCGATTTTGTTTCTCTTTTAGAAATAGCTCTAAACGTTTTTAGTTAAAATACGATATATTTAGGATATTTAAATAGCAAGTAAAATGTAAATTTTGAATTTTCTGAGAAGTACCCCTTTAAGCCCACTTTATTCGGAAGCCTTGAAGAAATAATGTTGCGTAACCATAACAGTTGGAAGAAAACATATTCGGAAAAATTTCTAGAAATAAGGCTTTAGGCTTCAGCCATTTGCAGGACATCCGTTAATGTTGGTTTCAATTGTGCAATATTTTGAAATTCTGGTGCTGTTGTAATTTGGGATATTTTTCCCGATGGTATTAAAACACTGTGGAGTTTCAAGCCTGTAAATATGTTTTCTGTTCTCTGTTTTACCTAGCAAGAAATTTTAAATGTACTTCACTTTTTCCTCTCAATTGAAGATGGAAAAATAAGCTTTCGTTGTAAGTTTTGTAGAAGCTAGATTCAAAAGGAACTATCTTAGTTGGAAAAATCACGTGAATTTAACGCATCCAATTTTATAAAAATGCTCATATCGTTACTTTTATGTTCTGACATAATTTCTTTCTGTAGGCATTCATGTTGGCCATTGCATAAAGAAACAATGAACGAATTTTGATGAACTGCAAGTTCAAAACAGGTTTACACCCCCCCCCCTGTATGTATGGAAAGAGCCTACACTGCAGTTTTCGCCTATGAGTTTTATACGTAGGCAAGTTTATCCCCCCCCCCCATCTATACCCCGATGGCCTTTAACTGCAATGGTCATATCGGCGGCCGTTCTCCTTTGGAACATATCGAAGGTGTTAACTCGTATTCGTTTGGTTTTAATCATTAGATCACGCACACATTTATACCCCAATGTCCTTTAACTGCAATGGTCATCTCGGCGGCCGTTCTCCTTTGGAACATATCGAAGGTGTTAACCCGTATTCGTTGGGTTTTAATCATTAGATCACGCACACATTTATACCCCAATGTCCTTTAACTGCAATGGTCATCTCGGCGGCCGTTCTCCTTTGGAACATATCGAGGGTGTTAACTCGTATTCGTTGGGTTTTAATCATTAGATCACGCACACATTTATACCCCAATGTCCTTTAACTGCAATGGTCATCTCGGCGGCCGTTCTCCTTTGGAACATATCGAAGGTGTTAACTCGTATTCGTTGGGTTTTAATCATTAGATCACGTACACATTTATACCGCGATGGCCTTTAACTGCAATGGTCATATCGGCGGCCGTTCTCCTTTGGAACATATCGAAGGTGTTAACTCGTATTCGTTTGGTTTTAATCATTAGATCACGCACACATTCGCACTCTCACCCATACTTCCAGACTCTGGAGAAGATGAGGAATTATCTTGGTTGGAGAAAAATCCCCACCCCCATGGCCGGGAAATGAACCCGTGACCCCTAGCAAGGCACTGAGCTACGGAGTCAGCCGTGAGCAAGTTTGGTTCTACAATTACCTCGGCTTTAAAACGAATACGGTTTGGAAATTCGAAGTTCGATTTTTCTAAGAACATGAGCTATTTCCACTACTTTACAGAATGTTAACACGTTTCTTCTATGCTAAGCGGTTTCATCACTTTTCCTACAGGTACATTACACCTTAGAATACTTTCTGCTTTGTTTTATTCAGTTTTGCAGTGGGAGGATTTTGAAATTATTCACGAAATTTTGAAGTAAGTGTGTATTAATATAAATCAGAGTTCTAGACAATAATTCATAGATATTTAAGCATTGTTTTTTTAAAAAAGCATATCGTTATTTCAGCAATTTAAAAATACTGGAATTATCATAAGCCGGAATATTCTTAAATTTATATTTAAAGCTACATTTAAAAGGCATTTTTAAAACAGCGGAAAATAAAATACGGAAATGTGGTCGGTAGCTGAGCAGCAATTTCTATGTCCGCCTAGGTAGCGTGGCTACCTCACTTTCAAGAAGTCCCAAGTTCGAATCTCGGTCATTGTGAATTACCTGGATAAGGTTCTTTCCGGTGAGTTTTACCTTATCCTGAAAGACGAATTTTGGATAACTCCAAGGTCTATGGACCCTGGGCTCATTTGAGCATCATTTCATACATTTCATTCATCATCCGATATGACATAATGGTGGAAGACGTAAATAAAAAAATAAAACAATTTCTGTAACTTTGGGTAACAAATATATTTTTTAAAAGTTCCCTCATGGAGTATGAGTTACAAAATTTCGTGGTGTACTTAATTAATGTCTCAGTACTTCAAAATATATAAGCTGTTTCTTTAAAATTCATTTAATATTAGGCATGCTAAGCTGTTGCAGAATGGAAGGAAAGAAAAACATAATAGTTATGTTTGTGATAAAATGTTAGATGTATTAGAGCTAAAGCATAATCGACGTAATTGCTTATTAACTTGGCCCAGCGTTGTTGATCTTCAGTGAGATTAGACCGTCACACGCAGTCTTAACGCTGTAGAAGCGGTCACATTGATGTCCTAAATTGTGCTTGCGAGATTTTGGAGTGAAAATACATCGAAAACGAAAATAGCCTTTCTCTTCCTTAGGGTTGTTTATTCGCTTGTAAAATCAATTATGACGTTCTAAGTTGGAGCACTTGACTTAGGCATTTCTTCTGCTCAACAGTCAGCTGCTTGGGACGGGATAATAAACTTTGAACTGCACCGAGGTTACAAGTATCTGAGGCAAAACAATGCTAAAGATAACTTTAACCAACATTGTGTATAATGAAGAAAAAATTGACCTCACTTATGGAGTTACGTTTCCTTTTTTCCAGTGATGAGTGCCTCTAGATAAGGGAAAAATAAAAGCGAGACAGACAGACAGACAGAAAACAATTGTATATGTATGTAACTTCTCTCATTTAATACTTTTTAAATACTGATGCATATCGGAAATAGATATCATAAGTGAATCACTTGAAATTGTAAATATCCCTTTTCCTGTGTTTTGGGAGATATTTCTGAGACAGGCGGTTTTACTTTTATCTAGTTTCAATTAGAAGGAAATGATATCACCTCCTGCAGGGGTTAGTCAACCTAATCATAATTCTTGTTTTTTTTAAGTATGATCGTAACTGATGTGCATAGTGCATTTGCAGTTCAATTTCTCTCATGTGCCAAGCTTGATGCACCTTTTGTTACATTTATATGCCATTGCTCTAACCTGGTTACGAACTCAGTTGAAGGCCAGTTAGAGTGACATTCGATGAAAATAAATTAACACAGTATGTGAGGTTCTCTTTTGATTACACATAGTGAGAGTATAATGTAATTATAGTTTCACCAGAATGAAAATGCGCACGTACATACGCATATCAGTTTCAACGTGTTAACATTTCAGGAAAGTTAAGCAATGTATGGTACTGGTACGGCACGAACCTGTTCCCTCTATAGCGAATGCTTTGAGCGAAGTAAATCTTGGCTTTCTATATTGTCTAATGATCCAGCTCGAATGAATGATGAAATGGTTTCTACTCAAGTTTATGTAGTGAATTGCAGGTAAACTGCAGGTAAGAATACAACGGGCTACACGCATCGTTTGTAGTGAACTGCAGGTAAGAATACATCGGAATACATGCATCGTTTGTAGTGAACTGCAGGTAAGAATACAACGGGATATATGCATCGTTTGTAGTGAACTGCGGGTAAGAATACAACGGGATATATGCATCGTTTGTAGTGAACTGCAGGTAAGAATACAACGGGATATATGCATCGTTTGTAGTGAACTGCAGGTAAGAATACAACGGGCTACATGCATCGTATGTAGTGAACTGCGGGTAAGAATAGAACGGGATACAGGCATCGTTTGTAGTGAACTATAGATGAACTGCAGGTGGGAATAGAACGAGCTAGATGCATTGTATGTAGTGAACTGCAGGTGGGAATACAACGGAATACATGCATCGTTTGTAGTGAACTGCAGGTAAGAATACAACGGAATACAGGCATCGTTTGTAGTGAACTGTAGATGAACTGCAGGTGGAAATAGAACGAGCTAGATGCATCGTATGTAGTGAACTGCAGGTGGGAATACAACGGAATACATGCATCGTTTGTAGTGAACTGCAGGTGGGAATACAACGGAATACATACATCGTTTGTAGTGAACTGCAGGTGGGAATACAACTGAATACATGCATCGTATGTAATGAACTGCAGGTGGGAATACAACGGAATACATGCATCGTTTGTAGTGAACTGTAGATGAACTGCAGGTGGGAATAGAACGAGCTAGATGCATTGTATGTAGTGAACTGCAGGTGGGAAGACAACGGAATACATGCATCGTTTGTAGTGAACTGCAGGTGGGAATACAACGGAATACATGCATCGTTTGTAGTGAACTGCAGGTGGGAATACAACGGAATACATGCATCGTATGTAGTGAACTGCAGGTGGGAATACAACGGAATACATGCATCGTTTTTAGTGAACTGTAGATGAACTGCAGGTGGGAATAGAACGAGCTAGATGCATCGTATGTAGTGAACTGTAGGTGGGAATACAACGGAATACATGCATCGCTTGTAGTGAACTGTAGATGAACTGCAGGTAGGAATACAACGGAATATATGCATCGTTTGTAGTGAACTGTAGATGAACTGCAGGTGGGAATAGAGCGAGCTAGATGCATCGTATGTAGTGAACTGTAGGTGGGAATACAACGGAATACATGCATCGATTGTAGTGAACTGTAGATGAACTGCAGGTGGGAATAGGGCGAGCTAGATGCATCGTATGTAGTGAACTATAGATGAACTGCAGGTGGGAATAGAGGGAGCTAGATGCATCGTATGTAGTGAACTGTAGGTGGGAATACAACGGAATACATGCATCGCTTGTAGTGAACTGTAGATGAACTGCAGGTGGGAATAGAGCGAGCTAGATGCATCGCTTGTAGTGAACTGTAGATGAACTGCAGGTGGGAATAGAGCGAGCTAGATGCATCGTATGTAGTGAACTGCAGGTGGGAATACAACGGAATACATGCATCGTTTGTAGTGAACTGTAGATGAACTGCAGGTAGGAATACAACGGAATACATGCATCGTTTGTAGTGAACTGTAGATGAACTGCAGGTGGGAATAGAACGAGCTAGATGCATCGTATGTAGTGAACTGTAGGTGGGAATAGACGGGAATACATGCGTCATATGCAATAACTTTTGTTAACAGAAGTTTCTAAATAGTAATGCAACTCTACGGCTAGCTGTTCAGTTTATGCAAATTAATGTTAGTATATTATAGAGGAAGTCATTAAATACTGATCAGTTTATCAGGTAAAGTAATGCGAAGTAAAATGACATGGTAGATACACTGAAAACGGAAGAAGAAAAGTACTGAAGAGGAAAAGAATAAAAATTGTAGTTAATTTTCAAGAAGACGAGAAATAGGGAAGAAGTATCGGTAAGGAGCTAGTGTTTGATTCACATAGTTTACAAAATGCATTGAAATTATTTGAATGTAATTGTTTGCCCAATGCGGAAGTTCCGTAGGTAACATCTACTTGAAGCACAAGACCAGGTTTCAAAATTAATTGTTGTGACCGAGTAGCTGGGAGGATAAGCCGTACCAATGCCTGAAAAAAGTTACAGTTTACTGTCAATCACAAAACCGTTTATGTTTCTTGTATTGTACAAATGAAAACGTAGGTAACCAGGGGATTATCGATACTTGCTGTTCTAAGCAGGTAAATTGATGCATTGATTTTCATGTTTGTTAAGAAACATTAAAGAGACGAAGGTGGTCGGGGATTCACAGCGTCCTGCACTCTTAACAGCTTCAGTAGAATTTACCTTATATAGCTGACACTAAGAAAGTCTTTGAACAAGAGCCACTCTTGTTAAAATTAGAAGATCGTCACAGTCAGTGTGATAATATTTTGTAACACTCTTGTTTCTTGCAGTGGAAAATGGAGGTATATATGCCTAGGATTTAGGATTACTGCGGAGGGGATTTGGCAGCGAAACCTGTGAGGCATCACCGGGAGGGAGAATGAGATGAGAGAACACAAAGGGCGGCCGATCCAAGGAGTCACAAAGTGCATACTATTTATTAGTTGCAAACTCCTCCGGCAAGTCAACACAATCGGCATCCCATCCGCCGTGGTCCGGAAGCAGTGCTACCGGAGGAACATATCATCCTACCATGCATCGCCGATACTTCTACCCTGAAAGAGAACAACCCAGAGGACAGATGATGTGAAATGTTTATGGACATGAAATGGAAGGAGAGTAATTTCAGAGGAAGTAACTAAGTTACCCAGCATTCGCCTGGCGACCCGGGAAAACCCTCGAGAAACCTGGCCACGGGAATCGATCCCGGGTCTCCCGTATACGGGCTACAGACAAAACCACCTGAACCATCCCGCTTGGTGTATGTATATAAATGGCGGCTCCATGATCGATTAACGTAATGCCGGATTACTTCAATGACTTAGAAACTAGAAGAAATTTTACAAGCAACGGAGAGGGTGTATGACGTGGGCTTCAATGGTGTAGCGTAAAAAGTACAAATAGACGCAATTAGTGCGTATCTACTTAAAGTGCTTTAAAGTGAATCAACACATTTGTATGCTCCTATTTCCACACAATGATCACCTGGATAGTTCATCATTTGGCATTCAGAGCTGTCTAAAATTATCATGTATGAGAGGATGTGAAAAGCGATTTTATTTTACAAGTAGAACTGCCGTTTGCAGATTGAAATTCCATTTTTAACACTTATATTATACTTAACTACCTTCAAAATCGTTATAATGCAGTAATTTATATTTATTATCGTCAGGAAATTGCTAAGCCTTCCTCCAAACCCAAGAATAAAACGTAAAATACTTCAAATCTGAAAAAAAGCCAATGACTGAATCAAACATGCTTTGCTGAGCTTTGAGTTAACATAAAATATCTGGATGAAACTGTCACTAAGTTAAACTTCGAGTGGACATAAATATTTACTTTGTACATACCATAACACATGAATAGCGATATGGGCTGAAAGTAATGAAGGAACGGAGATAATATAAATCTGAGACCGTTTCCTTCCTGCTTTGGTTAGTTAAATGCTTATTTGCTGCTAAATTGATTAGAATTCTGAATTTAAATATGGTAGCTGCGTTCTATTACGTTAATATGACCATTAGCTATCACAATGATGTAAAGACAAAGCAGCTGCTTGAAAACTTAGCGCTTTACCGTTACATGTTTTGGTACTTTAATTACATTTGCCAACATAAGAATTCCGCTTAATCCATAGACAGCTAAAACAAAGCACTTCTTCATGTATTTGTTTTACGTCCTTCAACATTAAGTCATTTTGGAGGATGAACGAAATGGTTGAAGTGATGCTGATGAATCCAGGGTCCACAGAGCTTACAGTTACCGAACATTCATCTTTCAGTATAAGGGAAAATCGGAAAAACCTCACTCTAATCGAGTTTCGAACTCGGGACCTCTTGAACGTGAAGCAGTCACGCTACCCGCTACGCTACAGAGTTGTGCTATAGATTGCTTAGTTTATATCTAGAAAATAGAGATTTTTCATCTCAGGAACGACCAAGTTTGTGAACACCTATACCTACATAGAGGAATAATCGTCAGACACATCCATCCTTTACCACGGACGATAGTCAAACTGGGCACTGTAACCTGGCGATTTGTGCTTTAGGTAAAATAGAGGCACATATGCGACAGGACATCTAATTGTGAAGGTAAACATAGAGTGTAGGATTCCTTGTGAAGTTTACATTACTTTTGGCACTGGGACGCTTAAGGAACGTCCAAAGGGAAATTAAAAGTAGAAATGGGTAGATACGGGTAAGCCAAATAGAATTTCCTTAGTCAATTTGATATCTAAAGGTAAGTTTATTCTGTCGAGAATAAATACGTGTAACATAAATGGAAAAGTTTTAAGACCTTTTCTGTTGACTACACCATTCTTTTCTCTTATCAATTTATCAGGGAGTACACACGCGAACTGACTCCCGTCAAATCCTCTCAAGCCACTGCTGTAATTTCCCCATTGCGTTCTGCGACTGTTGAATGTACAAAGTGATATCTACTTCCGTGAAAGACGGGGCAGTTGGACCACCTGGTATACATATGTGCTTATGTTACATTCGGATTGTGGACAAGAAGTGTAGAGCTTTAATAATGTTGGTCGAAAGTTCACCATTATAATGTAGCAAAATAATAAGTTAAAGTTAACCACTGGCACGACAGCCCTTAGAGGGCCAAGGCCTACCAACCCGACTGCCGGCCTCACGCCCACTTACGCACGGCAGAGGTGGACGATCATCCAACCGATACGGGGAGGAGATGTGGTCAGCCTCTGGGCATCTCCCAGCCGGAATGTTCGTTTTCGTAACCAGGGCCGCTTACCTAGCGTAAACTCCTCACTTTCCTCACGATGCTGAGTGGCCACCGGTCCTATACCCGGGACCTACAATCCCCACCACATGGGTGAGATCGAACCCGGGTCGCTTCCGTGGCCAGGGACCAAGGCATGCTGCCTTAGTGCGCTACGCCACGGCGCAGGACAGCAAAATAATAGTCAATTCAAATAATGCTGGCTGAGGATGTTTTAATTGTTTTCTATTAGATGCCATAATAGTCACGTAAACGTAATGGATATCTGTCTTGATGTCGAATGCCTGTATCTACTTAACGAGTCTCTCTGCTGACTCTACAAACTAAATAAACCAATAAGACAATTATACTGTAATATAGTACGTAGTAAATAAACCTACTACATATTTGACATTTAATTTCCATTGTAACTTCAAGTATTGTAGCGGGTTTTAGGTAGAACTTCAAAAGCTGTACAGGCAGTCTTCCAGGTGCTTTTTGTAGACCCTACATTTCTTGTGATATAATTGACTCATTTCTTATTTTGATGGACAGTGTTATCACAGAATAGCACCTTTAGTTGTGGTTTAATGTAATAGCTACATAGTAAAGCCCTGAGTGTAAAGGAACCCTCTCGATTAATTCGTCCAATAATTCAGTTTTACGCTAATAGAAATGCTGTTGGTGAAATGAACTGTTTGCAAACTAAAGTACGTTTCATGTTTTATATAAGTAGAATGGTCTGAGTTACATATTCCATGTGCATCTATCTATTAAATGTGCATAATCCGTTGTAAACAACTGTGCGGTTCAAATGAAGCTCGTCAATACCCACCCGCTCTGTGTAGCAATTTGCTGGATGCAGAGCAAAGGGTGACGTCACAGAGCGCGAAACTGCCGACTGGTTATGAATACGTGTCCACAAGGCTTCTGCCGCAATTATTGATACAATTACTGATGCAGCGTTTCACATCCATTCAGTTTGACGAAAAATTGGGGCAAATAACAATAGCAACGTATAAAAAAATAAAAGGCTTTCAGATGTTCAAAGTAGAAACCAGCTCTGGAAAAGGAAGGCAGGAAGGAAGGAAGGAAGGAAGAGGGGAAGGAAGGAAGGAGGGAGGGAGGGAGGGAAGAAGGGGTTATATTGAGGAACATTAATATTACTTTGTGCAAAAATGAGTATATAAAATACAAAGAAACGTTAAAGACCACGTGTAATCTTTATATTGCGTTAAGTCTAAACTATGTCTATACACCAATAGTTCTGACTGAAGTTATTACACTGTACCCCGTGGTAACACGCTAGCCTCTGGTTAACCAGGTTAAAGAAAACAGCGATTGTAACATATGGACTAGGGATGACTGATTGCACTGGAGGGATGTGTAATGTCGGCTTGTTCGCCCAATAATATCTCAACTCCATTATTACTTCGGGGTATGCGCAAGTAGATATGCAGGGATGTTTTGCCGCCGTCACATGTTACTATATGGTATCACTGTTTGTCAAGCTTGAGCTTGCAGTAGGACCTTAGGCATGTATTCTTGTCAGCGTGGTTCGGGAATGTCACTGTTGTATGTTATGGGTTTTACCTCGATATCTGTGCCGACAAACGCATATCTCACCAGAAGGTTTACGTATATGTGAATGTCAAGGAATATTTTACTATCACAAATAGAGTTTTACTATCGCAAAGCTCGTCAAGTGTTAACATGCCTATAGAAATCATTGCTAAGGTGTGCTAGAAGTGACATCTTTACCTCAATGACCCTTCTTATTTGATATTATTAGGAGTAATACTATCACTGAATAAACATGATTGCTAGGGTGTGCTGGAAAGGAAATTTTTAACTCAGAGATGCTCCCCACGTGATCATATTGAGAATAATACCACCACAGTATAAACATGCCTGCTAAGGTGTGCTGGAAAGGAAATTTTTAACTCAGAGATGCTCCTCAGTGATCATATTGAGAATAATACCACCACAGTATAAACATGCTTGCTAGGGTGTGCTGGAAAGGAAATTTTTAACTCAGAGATGCTCCCCAAGTGATCATATTGAGAATAATACCACCACAGTATAAACATGCTTGCTAGGGTGTGCTGGAAAGGAAATTTTTAACTCAGAGATGCTCCTCAGTGATCATATTGAGAATAATACCACCACAGTATAAACATGCTTGCTAGGGTGTGCTGGAAAGGAAATTTTTAACTCAGAGATGCTCCTCAGTGATCATATTGAGAATAATACCACCACAGTATAAACATGCTTGCTAGGGTGTGCTGGAAAGGAAATTTTTAACTCAGAGATGCTCCTCAGTGATCATATTGAGAATAATACCACCACAGTATAAACATGCCTGCTAAGGTGTGCTGGAAAGGAAATTTTTAACTCAGAGATGCTCCTCAGTGATCATATTGAGAATAATACCACCACAGTATAAACATGCTTGCTAGGGTGTGCTGGAAAGGAAATTTTTAACTCAGAGATGCTCCTCAGTGATCATATTCAGAATAATACCACCACAGTATAAACATGCTTGCTAGGGTGTGCTGGGAAGGAAATTTTTACCTCAGAGGTGCTCCTCACGTGATCATATTGAGAATAATACCACCACAGTATAAACAAGCTTGCTAGGGTGTGCTGGGAAGGAAATTTTTACCTAAGAGGTGCTCCTCACGTGATCATATTGAGAATAATACCACTACCAGTATAAACAAGCTTGCTAGGGTGTGCTGGGAAGGAAATTTTTACCTAAGAGGTGCCCCTCACGTGATCATATTGAGAATAATACCACTACCAGTATAAACAAGCTTGCTAGGGTGTGCTGGGAAGGAAAGTTTTAACTAAGAGGTGCTCCTCACGTGATCATATTGAGAATAATACCACTACCAGTATAAACATGCTTGCTAGGGTGTGCTGGGAAGGAAATTTTTACCTAAGAGGTGCTCCTCACGTGATCATATTGAGAATAATACCACTACCAGTATAAACATGCTTGCTAGGGTGTGCTGGGAAGGAATTTTTTTACCTAAGAGGTGGTCCTCACGTGATCATACTGAGAATAATACCACCACAGTATATACATGCTTGCTAGGGTTGCTGGGAAGGAAATTTTTACCTAAGAGGTGCTCCTCAGGTGATGATATTAAGAGTAATACTACAACTGTATCAACTAGCTTGCTAGGGTGTGCTGGGAAGGAAATTTTTACCTCAGAGGTGCTCCTCACATGATCATATTAAGAGTAATACTACCACTGTATAAACATGCTTGCTAGGGTGTGCTGGGAAGGAAAGGTTTACCTCAGAGGTGCTCCTCACATGATCATATTAAGAGTAATACCACCACAGTATAAACATGCTTGCTAGGGTGTGCTGGGAAGGAAATTTTTACCTAAGAGGTGATCCTCACGTGATCATATTAAGAGTAATACCACCACAGTATAAACATGCTTGCTAGGGTGTGCTGGGAAGGAAATTTTTACCTAAGAGGTACTGCTCACGTGATCATATTGAGAGTAATACTACCACTGTATAAACAAGCTCGCGAGGGTGTGCTGGGGATGAAATTTTTACCTAAGAGGTGCTCCTCACGTGATCATATTGAGAATAATACCACTACTAGTATAAACAAGCTTGCTAGGGTGTGCTGGGAAGGAAAGTTTTACCTAAGAGGTGCTCCTCACGTGATCATATTGAGAATAATACCACTACCAGTATAAACAAGCTTGCTAGGGTGTGCTGGGAAGGAATTTTTTTACCTAAGAGGTGGTCCTCACGTGATCATATTGAGAATAATACCACTACCAGTATAAACATGCTTGCTAGGGTTGCTGGGAAGGAAATTTTTACCTAAGAGGTGCTCCTCACCTGATGATATTAAGAGTAATACTACCACTGTATAAACAAGCTTGCTAGGGTGTGCTGGGAAGCAAATGTTTACCTAAGAGGTGCAACTCAGGTGATGATATTAAGAGTAATATTACCACTGTATAAACTAGCTTGCTAGGGTGTGCTGGGAAGGAAATTTTTACCTCAGAGGTGCTCCTCACATGATCATATTAAGAGTAATACTACCACTGTATAAACATGCTTGCTAGGGTGTGCTGGGAAGGAAAGGTTTACCTCAGAGGTGCTCCTCACATGATCATATTAAGAGTAATACCACCACAGTATAAACATGCTTGCTAGGGTGTGCTGGGAAGGAAATTTTTACCTAAGAGGTGCTCCTCACGTGATCATATTAAGAGTAATACCACCACAGTATAAACATGCTTGCTAGGGTGTGCTGGGAAGGAAATTTTTACCTAAGAGGAACTGCTCACGTGATCATATTGAGAGTAATACTACCACTGTATAAACAAGCTCGCGTGGGTGTGCTGGGGAGGAAATTTTTACCTAAGAGTTGCACCTGAGTTGATGATATTAAGAATAATACTAAGACTGCACACACATGCTTCTAGGGTGTGCTCGGAAGGAAATTTTTACCTAAGAGGTGCTCCTCACCTGATGATATTAAGAGTAATACTACCACTGTATAAACAAGCTTGCGAAGGTGTGCTGGGGAGGAAATTTTTACCTAAGAGTTGCACCTGATTTGATGATATTAAGAATAATACTACGACTGCACACACATGCTTCTAGGGTGTGCTCGGAAGGAAATTTTTACCTATGAGGTGCTCCTCACCTGATGATATTAAGAGTAATACTACCACTATATAAACAAGCTTGCTAGGGTGTGCTGGGAAGGAAATTTTTACCTAAGAGGTGCTCCTCACCTGATGATATTAAGAGTAATACTACCACTGTATAAACAAGCTTGCTAGGGTGTGCTGGGAAGCAAATGTTTACCTAAGAGATGCAACTCAGGTGATGATATTAAGAGTAATATTACCACTGTATAAACTAGCTTGCTAGGGTGTGCTGGGAAGGAAATTTTTACCTCAGAGGTGCTCCTCACATGATCATATTAAGAGTAATACTACCACTGTATAAACATGCTTGCTAGGGTGTGCTGGGAAGGAAAGGTTTACCTCAGAGGTGCTCCTCACATGATCATATTAAGAGTAATACCACCACAGTATAAACATGCTTGCTAGGGTGTGCTGGGAAGGAAATTTTTACCTAAGAGGTGCTCCTCACGTGATCATATTAAGAGTAATACCACCACAGTATAAACATGCTTGCTAGGGTGTGCTGGGAAGGAAATTTTTACCTAAGAGGTACTGCTCACGTGATCATATTGAGAGTAATACTACCACTGTATAAACAAGCTTGCGAGGGTGTGCTGGGGAGGAAATTTTTACCTAAGAGTTGCACCTGAGTTGATGATATTAAGAATAATACTAAGACTGCACACACATGCTTCTAGGGTGTGCTCGGAAGGAAATTTTTACCTAAGAGGTGCTCCTCACCTGATGATATTAAGAGTAATACTACCACTGTATAAACAAGCTTGCGAAGGTGTGCTGGGGAGGAAATTTTTACCTAAGAGTTGCACCTGAGTTGATGATATTAAGAATAATACTACGACTGCACACACATGCTTCTAGGGTGTGCTCGGAAGGAAATTTTTACCTATGAGGTGCTCCTCACCTGATGATATTAAGCGTAATACTACCACTATATAAACAAGCTTGCTAGGGTGTGCTGGGAAGGAAATTTTTACCTAAGAGGTGCTCCTCACCTGATGATATTAAGAGTAATACTACCACTGTATAAACAAGCTTGCTAGGGTGTGATGGGAAGGACATTTTTACCTAAGAGGTGCACCTCAGGTGGTGATATTAAGAATATTTAGTAATATTACTACTGAGTCGACATGATTGCTAAATGGTGCTACAAACGATATTTTATTCTTAGCGATGCTCCTCAGTTTAAAATGTTAAGGATATTTGCTGAAAAATGCCGCCATGTATGAGAGTCACACGTCTACTATAAAACACTTGATAAACAATATTTTCTAGAGAATGTACCACTGTTAGCACGGTGGGGATGATGCCTAACACATAATATTTGCTGAAAAGATGTTAAATATAATTAACCTTATACCTGTTGATAAAATTCAAGCGTATGTTAACATACAAAAGCTATTTGTCTTAGGGCCATGGATGAGCATTTAATCGAGGGAACGTAAAACATTTTCAAGTTATCTAAAACACCATTCTTCCAATTCATTACATTTAAAAAGGGATGAGCAAAGCTCATATAGCGTAAGACACAGAAACATCTGAACCGGCTGCGCAGTCTTTTGCCTGTCCGCACCTTCGGTGTTCCTTGCCGTATTCCGCTATCACAAAGGTGCGGATTGAAACTATACATTTGTAAAACTGCTTTCTAAGTCTTTATTAAAACATATTATTAAAAGAGGTGCTGAAACAGGTCACCACGTTATCCATATATGTTTTGTACCTCTTTAGGAAACCATTCATCATTCATGGTAATTCAGGTTGAGAAATGCGGACATTTCTGCATTAACGTCGAAAGAACTTTATGTAAATTTTTTGGGTCAATAATTGACGCCCGTACATACGTGAATATAATTTTTCCCGGCGCCTTCTTTTAGAGAATTATCAGACAGGGAGCGTGATTTTGCCTTTTTTCAACAAAACTCTGTAATAACTCATACAGCCAATCTTTCGCTGAGAACAATTGAAAAAGTTGGAAATAAATCGTTGTGTAGACTAAGGTTTGGGTATATGCCATAGCCTGGTGATTTACAGGGAAAGATACGAGTCAGTAGGAGACACGTTGGCCATGGTAGATTAGTGGTTAAGACTAACCGGACGGAGGTTAAACCCCGTCTGTGTCATTGCATTTTTCAGTTGTACTCTACCTATGCAACTGAAAATATGTTTCAAGAGAGAATTATTAGTAGAGATTTGTGTCCTCCCGGTCTCCCAACCTGTCTACGATTTCTACCTCTGGGGTAACATATAGCATAACGTGTACAGGACAGACCCCCCCCCCACACACACACACACACACACTGGGGGAACTAAAACAATATATCCGCCAAGAAATTGCCAGCATTTCTAAACGTGAACTATGGTGAGTGATGGATAGTTTCCTAAAGAGGTGTAAATCAGGTACGGACAACGGGAGTAGCCAGTTTCAACATCTCCTTAAGTAACATGAGTAAGGAAAACCTTTAAAAGTAGTTTTTAAAATGTCCTTTCTATAATAGTAAGAGACGGCAACAAGCTCCGAGGATGTGGACAGGCAAAACACCGCGCAACCGGTTCGGATGTTTCTGGGTCTGTCGGTAGTTATCTACAGGTGGTAACGGTGAAAGAACCGGAACACTAGGTGACTTTGATTCATCATTTATTCTTTTAACTTTATTTATCACCAAAAATCTGTCGCTTGAGTATTATTGGTACTGTGATGAGTAGTTTCCAAATGAGTGATAAGTCTGATACAAAAATAACATCTGCATGAAGTGCATATAACTATAGATATTATATTTCTAAGAAATAGATCGAAAATTGAGGAAAAGTTATAATCACAGATGCCGATGTCTCTACAATCAAGGAAGCTAGAAGAAACGGCAGATAATTGTCACGAAAGATGAATATGCTCTCGTTAGCAGTGCAGGACTCTTAAGTGTCCCTCTAGCAATATCACAGTTTACTCTGACTGGTTATTGACGAATTATATAAAGTTAGATTTGTGTAGGTGACGGACGGTCGGTTGGTCGGAGCTAACTCTCTTCTCTGTGCGCATTGCAGATTTTCATTTGTCACGCCGATTGAAGTGAACATGATGACACCCGTTTGTGACCTACAGACAGGTGACCTAATTCAATAATAACATTTCTGTGGCACGAAGCACTTTTGAAATAGCCATTTTATAATTTCTATTCCTTTCTTGAAGACTAAAGATCTCTCTACTCTATGTTACTGATCTTGAATACGACACATGGCAAAGCAAGTTCTGAAATATTCGCTGGAGTGTTAAGAAATGAATCGTCCACTCTGTAATATTCACGCACCTTAGTATTTGGATCTAAAAGGACATTTTTAATGTAACATTTATTGACGTGTTGAGTTCTAAACTGAGCTGGAAACGTGTAATCTTTAACCTCTAAGTTAAGAGCTTTATCTAGATGCGTAAAGAAGGAAGCTTATAGGTGTGGGTTGAACCTTTTGCGGCCCTTTAATCTTCTTCCCATTAATGCGATATATAATGCTCCTTTTTTACCCTCGCTTCTTCTTATTAGATAATTTTGCTCTACATTCAAAATGCGCTGTTTTACTCCACATATCGGGTGATCGTAACGCGCTTATTAGCTTCCTGCAGCTTATCTGACACAAACTGTCATTTCTGCTTATTGGTATCCAAACCACATGCACAAAACTGGGCATAACTGTATTTCATATACTTGCTTATAAGCTTAAATTATGTAATGGACATCACTGGGTACCCAACAACCTCGACTGGCCAACGAGTTTTGCAGAACTTCTGCTAATGTACTTTTTACAAGAACGGAATGTTATATTAGTTCACCAGTTAAGATATAAGTTTATTGAAATACTAAATGTACCATCCAGAATTTGTATTATTCATCAGAAATTTCAAGTTTTCGTGATCTTTTAGCGCAAAAGTTCGAAAAAGGTCGTTAGAGAAATATCACGTAGTAGAGGTATTGGGCGCTAAAACAGTCACTGTTAGCACGTTGTCTTATTTGGATTAGTCCAAATGTAGTTCTCTTTATTTTAGCGTCTATTGTTATAACATGAAACTTTCACAAATGATGACTAATCATCAAACCGTAAAAATGAAATAACCACACCTAGAAATAAGAGCAGATACATCATCGATTGGTCAACGGGTAATGTACATTTAATTCCAATGTTATTTATTATAAATTGTCGGATCTTCATTTGCTAAGTACATGGATTAAAATGTGACTTAAGTTGGGAGGGGCTTAAGCTCTGTATAAGGCATTGATGCCATTTTATATCCTTTTTCTACCGATCTCGTAGTATATTATTTTTCATTTATTATATTGAGCTGTTTTATGTATTTAAAAAAAATTTAAATAAATTTGTGTTATTTTAAAACTTATAGATTAACTTATTTTTAACGTCGCAATAGCGTGGAAGACATCTGAAGCTATAACTTTATCAGTGGAACTGTAATTTACTTGAGATAGATCAGCTGACGTATGTCACGTCGGTTTATTCCCTTTCCCTTAATTTAAACTTTGTTTCTCTCTTTCAAATATCCTAAAGTGGGATTGGACCAATCAGTAACTTAACTTCGAATTAGGCAATTCCATCCTAGATAGGGGTAGCCTAGTAGAAAACATTCCTAGTATATGCAGCATATTCAATCAGTGGATAAATATCTTAAATCAGTTATCCTACCCTTCTGTCCAACGAGAGCCTTTCAGGCTTACCCTTAGTCTCTACATAGGGTCCATTGACCCTAGTTATTACATTCACCTTTTCCCCAGTGCGTCTGTTATAGACAGTTTCCAGCATCTTCTCATCCGTTTACGGAGCTTCCTTTTTCATATTATGGTGCATGATATTTAGCAGTAAATCCGAAATTTTAAGTGTATGCTTTATAGGTAGTTAACGTTCAACCTTCCCTCTCACATAATATCGGCTCTTGGTACAAAACCCTTTATAATTCTTCTTTCGTCAGTAACTTAGGACTGCTTATGTCTTTACAGTTTAGATACACGTAACTTTATCCCCTTACTGATTTTAAACTGTGATGACCGACATTTAAATTTTCTTCACTAGCTTTGGTACGTAATCAAACGAGCAAAAGGTTAGCAAACCGACTGGTCGGTAGCAATGCGTTATCCTTTAGGCAGGTTTTGTAGTGTGTTTGTTGTTATTTGTCGCCACTACGTTATGACAACAGCAGTATCGTGGAGGTATACATTGAACGTAACATAACATTTGGTTACAGATATTTGCAACCAGCGTCTGCAAGGCTTGTATTGCTATAAGTAACACGTTTAGAAATCCTGGACAGAATGTTAAAAATTCAGCACTTTTGGTCTGATAAATGACATTTGTCCAAGAGGACATTGATTAATTTCACAAAATACACGTGAATTCCAAATTTTTGAATTATGACAGGACGAACATTCACTTCCAGTTTCGTACTCTGTGTATCTTTCTTTTATATCTGTTGACTATTTCATGCGAGCCATGGCATGTCAGTGATGACTTTGGAATTATTATTGATTTAAGTTTGGATAGAGTCGAGAAATTGAGTTTTATATTCTCAACTTACTTTAATGAAATACTACTTAAATATCCTTGAAACTATATATAACATCTACAGTATTATGTGGAGCTGAAAGCTTGTCCGGTGCAAAGAACAAAGTTTTTGAGTGTTGCTTTGAACACCGATGCTATCAGTGCGTCTGTCGCCTGTCGACGGAAATCTATATCCTTCCTGGTGGAGTTTGTGTATATTCAGAAGTTTAGCATATGAAAGCCTCTGTGCTTCTCTCTGCTGGTGCATTCCACTGCACTTAGAGGAGGCTTTCACAAGAGGCAATTACCTCAATAGAACCGAGACCTTAGGTTTCGGCATTTACATTGCGTAGGTAAATGTTCATTCCAAATAACCGGTGTCGGTCACAGATCGCTTTCATCTTGTACACTATTGAAGTGTAAAACATCACTTCTGCTCTCCATACTATAGACAAATTTCTGTTCATGTCTCTCATCACAGTTCACAGTTCCCTTGAAATGGGAACTTGAATTCTTGTTTTCGATGACACGTTCGCTTGTTCTGAGATACTGACTTTCATTGTGAAGTACTACGGTATCAATTAAAAACTGTATAGTTAAATAAGTAAAAGGAAATTATGTGTCTAAAACAAGGTTATGTTAACGAGAAATTCTCCATGTTATGGAGCACCTTACTGCCTTGTGTACCAAGCTACTATCTGGATGCCAATGTCTTTTCTTTCATGGTTACTTCTTAATTAGTCACTTAGAAATCATTTCCGCACAGGACATTAAGGTCTAGGTAAGGAAACAGTAAAACATATTTAAACTCACCCACACAGAAAATAAGTACTTTCGAGTGTTGAGAAAGAAAAGTATGATTCGAGTATCTGAAAGTGTTCCCAAAAGTTACCATTTAATGTTCCATAGACTTCCTTTACATTGTAAACCTTCCCGCTCAAGGCATTCGATTGGAATGTGTTGTCAAAACAATCCCCAATTTAACATACGTATACTGACGTATATAAACGGAACTCATGTGTTAATGATTATGTTGTCCAACCTCCTGCCACTGTCCACCAACATTACAGTTTTGTTGTCTTAATTCTCCCTAAAGCACTACCCTTAACAAAAACTTTATTGAACTTCGACGCACCTAATGTAGGATGT
Source organism: Mantis religiosa (assembly GCA_030765055.1). Lineage (NCBI taxonomy): Eukaryota > Metazoa > Arthropoda > Insecta > Mantodea > Mantidae > Mantis > Mantis religiosa. Next base: position 29,650 of record JAUKNK010000651.1, on the reverse strand, counting down.
ATTTTTATTGGTGTAAAATATTTCGAGGATACCAACCAGCTCCTATATAGGAGAAAATGTTCATACAAACATATCTTAGAAAATCATTTATTACTGAGTTGCACCACAAAATTGAAGGTTATAGAAATTGATAGAAGTGGTTTCTTCGTGCTTCGATGTAGTACCAAAACTAGATTTGATGTTATCGCGTAAGTTGCTGTAAATTCCTCAGTTGTTTGGTGTTTGATCAACTCCAGTGTGGATACGTTATGTCAGTGTCAATGGTTGGCACATGAATTGCATAAATCAGGTATCTTAAATACCCCTAGACGAAGAAATTCAAATCATGCAATAGCTCCTCTCTCCAATCCATTGATGAATATGCTATCATTCAAGAAATTTATTGGACTTAAATGAGATAGTACACAGTCTAGGAAAACACATTCATTGTATGGCATCCACAGCCAATCATCAATTAAGTGTCGTAAGTCATTTGTGACACTCGTGCACGTGGCTCTGCATTCAGGCGCCGAGGTATGGCGCAGAGACCTATGAGGGGAACACAAATGATTCCACTCCATACTTTTATGTAGAACCTCTGTCCATATCTGTCCGTTATGAGTGTTATGGAAATTGAAAATACCGTCACGACAAAACCCTATTCGTGAACAAGAGGTATGCTAGGACATCTGTCACCGAAGCACAATTCTGTAATGTGCAAAATGTTCTTGGATCAGTTTTTGCCACGTTCGCGAAGGTAATGGAGGTACAGAAAGTAGATAAACGTGCGAGTACCGTTTTCTCATACTACAATGCGACTTGTAGTATGTGATGGGCTTCCATATCACGCAGAACTCGTACTTCACGGTCGGTACATCGTACCTCCCTTTGGCTCCCAGTCCGAAACACCCTTCTTACATTAATCTATTAACGCACGCACACACACAGACACACACACACACACACATAGTGTCCCAAATAGGTATATACTGTTATTTATCCGCTACGAAATGAGACATCTGATCCACAAGACACTGGAAAAGCATAGCAACACATTCATAAGGTTTATTTGTTTATTTCATTTTCATAGATTGTTGCGGAGAAATAACAGTTCAAAGAGTGTATACATCAATTGGGGACACCTTGTATTTATACGGACAACGTTATTGGTGTCTACAAAGGTACAAAACTTAAATAATTGTCTAATAAACTGTTTTCAGACCTATCTTCATATGGGACTTTTATCTATTTTGAGATTAAGAGCGTGTTTCCAAAGTATTTGATTCCAGCAATAAGAAAAGATAAAGTTAGGATGAAACCGGTCATATAAATATCACAGCTGTAGTCGAGTTTAGCAATATTTTCACATTATTTTCCATCCTTTCCTCTCGAAGGCTTTTTTTCGTTTTTGTAATTTTACGTCCTCCAACGTTAATTCATATTGGACGATGAATGAAACGGGTGAAGTGATGCTCAAATGAGTCCGGTGTCCATGGAGCTTAGAGCTACTCGACTTTCGTCTTTCAGGATTAGGGAAAACCCTGGAAAGACTTTGTCCAGGTAACATACCCTGACCGAGATTCGAACTCTGGACCTCTTGAACGTGAGGCAGACATGCTACCATCTACGCTACCGAGGCGGGCATCGAAGGCTGTGTTATAGTGCGGAAATAACCGGAACACCCCATCATTTCACGTCGATTATAACATTCTTCATCGTTCGGTTTTACATTCCCGAATTTTTCTCCCGACCAGTCCCTCACATAAATGACACATACTGGATGATGTCAAAGTCCCCATTGCCATTTAGGGAATGATCCAATTTCTATGTATTTTACTGCTCCAGGGATACTGAAACTGTTGCATTAAATTAACAACTCTATGCACAATTCTCATACTTTTTTGCTTGTTTAAAACTCACGTCCGAGGAAGAATGAAATTTGTGAAATTATGGTTAAATGAGCACAGGGTCCATGGAGATTAAACCAAACCGACATTCATCTTTCAGGATAAGGGAAAACGCCGGAAAACCCTTATCGAGATATTTCATCCTGACCGAGATTGGAACTCGGGACCTCCTGAATTAGGTGCAGATATGCCACTACCTACCCTGTAGAGGCATGCGTTATTTTTTATCATCAGTGATACATGGTTTGAGGAAATACTACCACTACTACTACTACCACTACAACAACAACTACTACTACTTCTACCACTAACACTACTACTACCACTACTACCACTACTACTACCACTACTACCACCACTACTACTACTACCACCACTACTACTACTACCAATACTACCACCACTACTACTACTACCAATACTACCACCAATAATACTACTACTACTACCACTACTACTACCACTACTACCACCACTACTACTACTACCACTACTACCACTACTACTACTACCACTACTACCACCACTACTACTACTACTACCACTACTACTACTACCACAACTACTACCACCACTACTACCACTACTACTACCACCACTACCACCACTACTACTACTACCACCACCACTACTACTACTACCACTACTACTACTACTACCACCACTACTACCACCACCACTACTACCACTACTACTACCACTACTACTACTACCACCACTACTACCACCACCACTACTACCACTACTACTACCACCACCACTACTACTACTACTACTACTACCACCACCACTACTACTACCACCACTACTACCACTACTACTACTACCACCACCACCACTACTACTAATACCACTACTACTACTACCACCACTATTACCACCACCACTACTACCACCACTACTACTACCACCACTACTACTACTACTACCACCACTACTACCACCACCACTACTACCACTACTACTACCACCACCACTACTACCACTACTACTACCACCACCACTACTACTACTACTACCACCACCACTACTACCACTACTACTACTACCACTACTACTACCACCACCACTACTACTACTACCACTACTACTACTACCACCACTACTACCACCACCACTACTACCACTACTACTACCACTACTACTACTACCACCACTACTACCACCACCACTACTACCACTACTACTACTACTACCACCACTACTACTACTACCACCACCACTACTACTACCACCACTACCACCACTACTACTACCACCACCACTACTACTACTACCACTACTACTACTACCACCACTACTACCACAACTACCACCACTACTACCACTACTACTACTACCACTACTACTACCACCACCACTACTACCACTACTACTACTACCACCACCACTACTACTACTACCACTACTACTACCACCACCACTACTACTACTACCACTACTACTACTACCACCACCACTACTACTACTACCACTACTACTACCACCACCACTACTACTACTACCACTACTACTACTACCACCACTACTACCACAACTACCACCACTACTACCACTACTACTACCACTACTACTACCACCACCACTACTACCACTACTACTACTACCACCACCACTACTACCACTACTACTACTACCACTACTACCACCACTACTACTACCACCACCACTACTACTACTACCACTACTACTACTACCACCACTACTACCACCACCACTACTACCACTACTACTACCACTACTACTACTACCACCACTACTACCACCACCACTACTACCACTACTACTACTACTACCACCACTACTACTACTACCACCACCACTACTACTACCACCACTACCACCACTACTACTACCACCACCACTACTACTACTACCACTACTACTACTACCACCACTACTACCACAACTACCACCACTACTACCACCACTACTACCACAACTACTACTACTACCACCACTACTACCACCACTACTACCACTACTACTACTACCACCACCACTACTACCACCACCACTACTACCACTACTACTACTACTACCACCACTACTACCACTACTACTACTACTACCACTACTACTACTACCACCACCACTACTACCACTACTACTACTACCACCACCACTACTACTACTACTACTACCACTACTACCTTAGGATTGGCGCCGCACAAGACAGAAGTGGTACTGCTGGTGGGTGGCAGGAAGGTCCCAGCTATCAACCTCCAGCTTGGCACCTTGGTCATCCGGAGCCAGGACTCCCTGAAATACTTAGGCATACATCTAGCCCGCAATATGTACATGGGTACTCACGTACGCGCTATTGTTACGAAGGCCAGCGTAGCCGTTGCGCATTTAAGTGGAATAATGCCGAATATAGGAGGCCCTAAGGAAACCAGTAGCAGAATTCTCTTCTCAGTTGTCTCCTCTATCCTGCTCTATGGTGTGAGGATCTGGAACAAAGCACTTGACCGAAAATTGTATACTACACAGCTCCTCAGCGTGCAGCGCAAGGTTGCGATACGAATCACCAGCGCGTATCGGACCACTTCAACCAAGGCATTACTGGTGTTGGCCAGAACGCCCCCTATTACTTTGTTGGCCAAAGAGCGCCTCTTAAGGGAACGGACCGAGATAGGCAGAGCCGAGGCCCGGCAGCAGCTGTTGGAAGAGTGGCAGGAGTTATGGGACATGGATGACGGAAAAGCCCTCTGGACACGACGTTTAATCCGCAATATTACACCTTGGTATACGCGCAGAAGAGGAGGCGTCAACTTCTACCTCACCCAGTTCCTCACAGGACATGGCTGTTTTAGGGCCTATCTGCACCGTTTTGGGTTAAGCGCTACTGACGAATGTATCTACTGCGGCAAAATCGACACCGTGGAGCACACGTTCTTCGAATGTGTTCGATGGCAACATCAGCGCCAAGTGGCGGAGTTAAAACTAGGACAGTTTACGCCTTCTGAAGTAGTCGCCAGTATGCTGACATCTCCTACGAACTGGAACACAATTTCGGAGCTGGCCCGACGAATTCTATCCCGCAAGCGCCGGGAAATGGAAGACTTTTAAGACCTTCAATGGCAACTTGAGACAGTCACTACCATCTTGAATCTCCTCTTCTTGAAGTAATGCCGCTGGGCAGTTCCAAGAAGAAGCACACATATGATTCTTACAGGGGTTTTTTAGTTGGTAGGAATCCAACTCGCCAGAGGCGTCTTTCGTAAGATTTTTCCCCTGTTTAAAAAAAAAACCACTACTACCACCACTACTACCACTACTACTACTACCACTACTACTACCACCACTACCACCACTACTACTACCACTACTACTACCACTACCACTACTACCATTACTACTACCAATACTACTACTACCACTACTACTACCACTACTACTACCACCACTACTACTACTACTACCAATACTACTACCAATACTACTACTACCACCACTACTACTACCCCCACCACTACTACTACTACTACCTCTACTGCCACTACTACTACCAATACTACTACTACTACCACTACTACTACCACCACTACTACTACCACCACCACTACTACCACTACTACTACCACTACTACTACTACCACTACTACTACCACTACTACTACTACTACTACCACTACTACTACTACCACTACTACTACCACTACTATTACTACTACCACTACTACTACCACCACCACCACTACTACCACTACTACTACTACCAACACCACTACTACTACTACCACCACTACCACCACTATTACTACCACCACCACTACTACTACCGCTACTACCACTACTACTACCAATACTATTACTACCACTACTACCACTACTACCACTACTACTACCAATATTATTACTACCACTACTACTACCACTACTACTACCACCACTACTACTACTACCACTACTACTACTACCAATACTACTACTACCACAACTACTACTACCACCACCACTACTACTACTACCACTACTACCACTACTACTACTACTACCACTACTACTACCACCACTACTACTACTACCACTACTACTACCAATACTACTACTACCACTACTACTACCACCACTACTACTACTACCACTACTACCACTACTACTACCAATACTACTACTACTACTACCACTACTACTACTACCACCACTACTACTACTACTCCTACCAATACTACTACTACCACTACTACCACTACTACTACTACTACCAATACTGCTACTACTACCACTACTACTACCACCACTACTACTACTACCACTACCACTACTACTACCAATACTACTACTACTACCACTACTACCACCACTTCTACTACTACCACTACTACCACTACTACTACCAATACTACTACTACCACTACTACCACCACCACTACTACCACTACTACTACCACTACTACTACTACCACTACTACTACCACTACTACTACCACTACTACTACTACTACCACCACTACTACCACTACTACCACTACTACTACTAACTCCACCACTACTACTACCACTACTACTACTACCACCACTACCACCACTACTACTACCACCACCACTACTACTACCACCACTACTACCACTACTACCACTATTACCACTACTACTACTACCACTACTACCACCACCACTACTACCACCACCACTACTACCACTACTACTACCACTACTACTACCACTACTACTACCACTACTACTACTACCACTACCACTACTACTACCACTACTACTACTACCAATACTACTACTACCACCACTACTACTACAACCACCACTACTACTACTACCACTACTACCACTACTACTAATACTACTACTACTACCACTACTACTACCACCACTACTACTACTACCACTACTACTACTACCAATACTACTACTACCACTACTACTACCACCACTACTACTACCACCACTACTACCACTACTACCACTACTACCACTACTACTACCACCACTACTACTACCACCACTACTACCACTACTACCACTACTACTACTACTACCACTACTACTACCACTACTACTACTACCACCACTACCACCACTACTACTACCACCACCACTACTACTACTACCACTACTACAACTACTACTACTACTACCACTACCACCACTACTACTACTACCACCACCACTACTACTACTACCACCACTACTACCACTACTACCACTACTACCACTACTACTACTACCACTACTACCACTACTACTACTACTACAACCACTACCACCACTACTACTACCACCACCACTACTACTACTACCACCACTACTACCACTACTACTACTACCACCACCACTACTACCACCACCACTACTACTACCACTACTACTACTACCACCACCACTACTACTACTACCACCACTACTACCACTACTACCACTACTACTACCTCCACCACTACTACTACTACCACTACTACTACTACCACCACTACCACCACTACTACTACCACCACCACTACTACTACCACCACTACTACCACTACTACCACTACTACCACTACTACTACTACTACTACTACCACCACTACTACCACTACTACTACTACCACCACTACTACTACTACCACTACTACCACCACTACTACTACTACCACCACTACCACCACTACCACCACTACTACTACCACCACCACTACTACTACCACCACTACTACCACTACTACTACTACCACCACTACTACCACTACTACTACTACTACTACCACTACTACCACCACTACTACTACTACCACCACTACTACCACTACTACCACTACTACTACCAATACTACTACTACTACCACTACTACCACCACTACTACTACCACCACTACTACCACTACTACCACTACTACCACCACTACTACTACTACTACTACTACTACTAATACTACTACTACCACCACCACTACCACCACTACTACTACCACCACTACTACTACTACCACTACTACCACTACTACTACTACTACCACCACCACTACCACCACTACTACTACCACCACCACTACTACTACCACTACTACTACCACTACCACCACTACTACTACCACCACCACTACCACTACTACCACCACCACCTTTACTACTACCACCACCACTACCACTACTACCTCCACCACCACCACTACTACTACCACTACTACTACCACCACCACTACTACTACCACCACCACTACTACTACTACCACCACTACCACTACTACCACCACCACCACTACTACTACCACCACAACTACTACTACCACAACTACTACTACCACCACCACTACCACTACTACCACCACCACCACTACTACTACTACCACTACTACCACTACTACTACTACTACTACCACCACTACTACTACCACAACTACTACTACCACCACTACCACTACCACCACTACTACTGCTACCACCACAACTACTACTACCACCACCACTACCACTACTACCACCACCACCACTACTACTAATACTACTACTACCACTACTACTACCACTACTACTACCACTAGTACCACTACTACTACCACCACTACTACTACCACCACCACCACTACTACTACCACCAATACTACTACTACCACCACCACTACTACTACTACCACCACCACTACTACTACTACCACCACCACTTCCCCCATAGGGCTTATGTCTAATAAGCACGGGCGTGGCTCACCCGGGGTCACGAGCTGGTTCTCCCCCTTCCTTCCTTCCCCTTCCTTCCTTCCCTCTCTGTCCGGGTGAGATCCTCTTTTGTTTCCTCTTCTCTCTTTCCCTTTCCTCTGCCTTCTTTCTTCCCGCTTTCTGGCTGGATTATTTGATGACGCCTGGAAGGACAATTTTACGCTCTACATATAATCATGGATAGTTCTTCTACACATACTATGTTACGGGACAGGGGATTCGGACCCCCAGAACCAGTCGGTGATGTGAGTGGGCAGGCAGGCTCCACCCGACCGTCATCCAGCGACTGCCTGAATACCTCTGTGTGTCCCCAGGCTGAGGTATTCGTCCCTGTTACTGGAGATCCAGATCCATCAATTATGGCCCCTATGAGTACCCCCCAGCGGGCCTTGTGGTAACTCTCCAGAGGGAGCTTCTACGGTGCCCCTTCATCGTCCATTGCTAGGCGATCGTCCGTCTAGTGCTATGGACACCTCAGAGACCGCCTCCTCTACACCTCGTGTCAGCCTTAAGCGAGGACGAACGGAACCCTCCCCGGAGGAAGAGCCTACTTTACCTCAGCTTGCGTCAGCACTTTCAGCGGTGGCGACGGGCCTTATGGACCTTATTAAACTGCACGCGAATACCAAATTGGAAATCAAGAATAAGGTTAAGGTTGTGAAGAGTATCTCCAAGAAGCTGTGCAGTTGGCTGCAGCAGGAAATACCCGTACCTTTATCAACGCGGCAGAAGTTGGCTCCACCCACCTGTTGCTGTGTTGGCACCCAGACTGACCCTGTGGGACCAGCCGATTCTTCTGTGCCTCCGCGATGCCGATCTGTAACGGACATCCAGGACGACCTGTCACGCCTAACTGATACAGGGCTGCTGCAACCCGTTTTGGAGGAATCCTGGCCGGAAGAGGCGTTTGACACAGTGCCCCTTGAATATGGCAACCCTCTGCTGGCGGCAAAGGATGCCGACTTGGCAATCATAACCGTCGATCTGGAGATGAGTTCCGGAATAGATAGACTCTTTAAGGACCGCTACCCGGAGCTTTTGGACCTCAACGAATTGGACGCTGAGCACGTGGGGTTGTCGTATTTGACGACCAGTACTCGAATACCTGTGGACGGAGGCTTCAAGACCCAGGAGCAGTACCTCTTTAAGCTCACCACCCCGCAGCCTTTGGAAACAGGGGAGGCGTTGAGTCTCATTATTGATAGGCTCACCAAACTCCGTGAGCTGGCTCGCAAACATGGCCGATGGAAACTTCGTCTACCATTGCCAGCCAGCAAAGACCTACTTCAACTTCGCAAGCTACTGGTCTATGTCTTTTTAAATTCTGGAGTGACAGTCTTTTTGCACGCTCCCCGCAAACCCAACACCGGGGATGGCACCTCACGTCTTCGCCCCTCACATCCAGCCTCTTCAGTGCGTGCACAGGCGGGCACTATCATTGTGTCATCAGGTGAGCGGTCTTACGCAGATTTGTTGAAGGAGGTCAAACAACAGGTCAACGTTGACGAGCTGGGCGTTGAAGTACACAACATCCGCAAGACCCGCAACGGTAACATGCTGGTGACTCTCAAAGGGGGGAGCACACAGGCAGAGACCCTACGATCAGCTATTGCTGCCAAAGTACCAAACACGGTGGCACGCTGTCCGACGCAAAATTCACAGTTATTCCACATCCGTGGTATTGATGGCGTCACTTCTTCCTCAGAGGTACAGGAAGCGCTTGCTTGGGCCCTAGCACTGGAACTTCAAGAGGTGCAGGTGAAATCGATGCGCCCTACTTCGTCTGACGGACAAATTGCGACCGTCGCCGTCGGTGCTGGGGCGGCACAGAAGCTTCTGACCCTTGGAACTGTTAGAATAGGCTGGTGTTCCTGTCACATACAGCGTCGTGTCCATATACCCCGCTGTTTTCGTTGTCAGGAATTTGGTCACCGTGCTTCAGGCTGCTCTGGACCACCTCGGGGAAGTTTGTGTCTACGGTGTGGCACAGAAGGTCATTCAGCGGTGGATTGCGTCAAGGAAGCCTACTGTGCCTCCTGTGCTCGTCGGGGCCACAGGATGGGCACACATAGCTGTCCCAAGTACAGGAAACTGTTAAACGCTGCCCGTGCCCGGGGATTCACGAATACCAATGGCGGGCTCCCCTAGGCAGAATTGCTCCATCGCATCGCCGGGTGTCGTGGCTGAGTGCTCGTATATTCGAGTCCTTCAGGGCAATCTCGACAGAGGCAGAGAAGCCATGGATCTCCTGTATCAGACGGCCACGGAACATGGTGTGGATGTTATCCTCATGGCAGAACCGAACAGAGCGAAAGTCACTCACGAGCAGTGGCATGTCGATCGTCACATGGACACCGCTCTCCGAGTACGTAATGCTGCCATTCCAGTACTGCGCATCGGACAAGGTGAAGGTTTTGTGTGGCTTGAGCTGCCGTCTTTAGTTATCTTCAGCTGTTACATATCTCCCAATGTGGACCTGTTGACTTTCAATACCTTCCTTCGTCGTCTACGACAGGCCATGAGACATCACGCTAAGGAGATCGTGGTTGGAGGAGACTTCAATGCTAAGTCGCATCAATGGTCCTCCCCCGTGGAGGATGCCCGTGGACAGGCCTTAGCCGAGTGGTTCGCTGAAGAAGACCTCGTTGTTCTTAATCAAGGAGGGGCTCCTACATTCGTGAGGCGCGATAGTACCTCCTACATCGACATCACTTTCAGCACCCGCAGCATTTCTGAACGAGTATTACACTGGCGAGTGTTGGAGGTGGAGACCCTCAGCTACCATCAACATATCATCTTTGACATTGAGGTCGGGTCCCGCTCCCCTCGTTCAGTCAATCGCCTTCCACGTTCGCCGGGTTGGCGAGTTTCCCCAGCTGCGCTCCCTACGTTGAGGTCGGAGCTGGACCGCTTGTTTCCACCGGAAGGCACAGCGCCTCTCACTGCCCGAGCTTTCTCCCGACTCCTACAGCGGGTCTGTGATACAGTTTTTCCCAGGAAATACACCGGGCACTTTCCAAAGCCTGCCTATTTGTGGTCCGCCGAGATTGCAGAAAAACGTCGCCATACTCTGAGAAGCCGTCGCGCCATGGTACGAGCCAACAGGAGGTGTGACGAAGTTTTTATGCGGCAGTGCTGGGAACACTATCGAACCAATAGAGCCGCACTCAAAGCAGCAATATTTGAAGCCAAGCGAGCTTCTTGGCAACTGGTCCTCGACGTGATTGACTCCGATTTGTGGGGAAAGGGCTATAAGATAATCATGAAAAAATTTCGCTTGCCACCAGCTTCCCTGCCTGACGAGCGTCAGCTAGAGCTAGCACGGTCCCTCTTCCCAGCCCATGTCTGTATCACCTGGGCTAAACACACTGTGCCCGTTGGGATGATACCATTGTTTACTGCAGACGAACTTAGCGATGCGGCAGATAAAATCAAGACCCATCGAGCACCAGGACCGGATGGACTGGACCCCATGGTGGTGAAGATGGTTGCCCGTGAATACCCAAGGAGATGTCTGGGGCTCTTTAACCACTTGCTGACGACTGGTATTTTCCCGGAAGAATGGAAGCTAGCCCGGCTTTTATTGTTGGAGAAGCCTAGGCGCGATCCCGGTGTCACTACATATCGTCCGATTTGTTTGCTTAATGTCCTAGGAAAATTGGTCGAACGTTTGGTTCTGGGACTACTGAACATTGAGCTGGAACGCAGCGGCGGGCTCTCTGATGGACAGCATGGCTTCAGAGCTTCTAGGTCCACCACCACTGCCCTGAGAAAAATACAGGGACTAGCAGAGGAGGTAAAGGCTTGGCCTCGTGGGCGGAGGCCCTTATGTACCCTCACCAGTCTTGACATCCAGAACGCCTTTGGTTCAGCCCCATGGGGTGGTATCCTCCAGGAACTCAGTTCTGGGAACGTGGCACCATACATTTATAATCTGATCGCTAGTTTTCTGGAAGATAGATCGCTTCTGGTGGGCCCTCACTGCCGGATGGATATGTCCTGCGGCGTTCCCCAGGGATCTGTACTCAGCCCTACTTTGTGGAACATTTATTTTGATGGAGTTCTACGGCTCCCTATGCCCGAAGGCATCACACTAACGGCCTACGCAGATGATCTGGCGATAATTGCCATTGCGGCAGATGCAGAAACCCTAGAGAGAAAGGCTACTCAAGCCTTAGCCACCCTGAGTGTTTATGTGTCATCCAAGAAACTTAGTTGGCACCACATAAGACTGAGGCGATTCTATTGGTGCGGGGCCGTAAGGTTCGCTTTATCCGCATCCGCCTTGGCGATTTGCTTATCCGCAGTCAGGACACGCTTAAGTATCTTGGAATTCATCTGGACCGGAATTTGCTCATGGGACATCATGTAAGGACCATTGTGGCGAAGGCGGGAAAGACTTTAAACCACCTGAGTCGCCTTATGCCCAATACCGGTGGGCCGACTGAAACTAGCAGGCGCCTCCTATTCTCGGTTATCACTTCCATGATCCTGTATGAAGTTTGTGTCTGGCGCAAGGCTCTTGACAGGAAGATCTACAACACCTTGCTCCTTAGTCTGCAACGGAAGGTGGCTATTCGCATCACTAGTACCTACCGCACCACGTCGAGAAAGGCGCTGTTAGTTTTAGCACGGACGCCCCCTATTTCACTCTTAGTCACGGAGCGCCTCCTACGCGAACAGACCGACATCAGCAGGGATGAAGCTCGTCATCAATTGTTGGAGCAGTGCCAAGATCTGTGGGACACAGATGATGGGACTGTCCACTGGACTCACCGGCTCCTTCCGACATTGGTGCCTTGGCTTACTCGTCGCAGAGGCAACGTCAACTTCCACCTTACGCAACTCCTTACCGGCCACGGCTGTTTCCGAGCATATCTCTATCGATTCGGTCTCAGTCCGACTGACGAATGCATCTACTGCGGAAAAGTGGACACTGTGGAACACACCTTTTTTTAATGTAACCGCTGGCAATATCTCCGACAGCAAGTTGAGCTGAAGCTGGGATCCTTCACGCCGCAAGGAATGTTACCTTCTCTGCTTGCCTCCGCCTCCAACTGGAGGGCAATTAGTCAGCTGGCGTATACCATCTTGTCATGCAAACGCCGAGACCACGGTGACACCTGAACAGATATGATGACCGAACTTGACCTACATTAACATCTTGAATCGCCTTGTTCTTGAAGTAATGCCGTCTTGGTGGTTGCGAGAAGAAGCTCTCTAGATTCAGGCAGGGGTTTTATAGTTGGTGGAAATCCAACTCGCCTGAGGCGTCTTTAAAAGATTTTTCCCCTGCAATAAAAAAACCACTACTACTACCACTACTACTACCACTACTACTACCACTACTACCACTTTTACTACCACTACTACTACCACTACTACTACTACTACTGTTACCACTACTACTACTACTGTTACTACTACTACTACTACTGTTACCACTACTACTACTACTACTACTGTTACTACTACTACTACTACTGCTACTACTACTACTGCTACTGCTAGCACTACTTATACGTTGCATATAGACTGTTTGGAAACATTCATTTATAAATAATTTTAGTGGTGTACAGTAAGTGATAAGTAGAAGCTATTGTGACTTCGTGGGTTAGTGGAATTAAAAGTCGTGTTTGCAGAAATTTAAAACGCTCTTTATTGTAATAATCAGTAACTTTGTACACCGCTTGCAGCAAATAAAAGGATGTGACATACACAAAAGTAGTCTTCAAGGTCATCTCGTTCTCAGCTACACGTAAACAAACGATGAAATCACTGCGGTACACTCCAAATGTCCACACACTCACAATTACTGTACAACTGTAACTGCGCTCTAACACTTTGCGGGCTTTTATACCTCTAGTCATTTTTCTGGAACGTAGTCGATCGCTCGCGACACAGCGAGTGAAATACGGAACTATCCAGACATCTCTGTCTCTTTTTCACTTTGTTTCTTTCTCTCTCTCGGCAAGCGTTCAGAGCTCGCCCACGCGCCGGCTGCGGCTTGCGGCAGCAGTGCAACAATGCTTCGGTGACACTATTATATAATGGGATCAAATATTTGGCCGAAAAAGAAAGAAGTAGAGAGGAAAGAATGTAAGAGACTACCTAACTGTAAGCTAAATATGACTGATGAATAAGAGTAGCCTTCGGAATCATTGTGATGCGTAAGACTTCAAATCTAATTTTTTAAATATATTTGGGTTATTAACTCGATTTTCGAAGTAATAATGTAAATCTCTTTAACCAGTTTTCTAAACAAATTTATAATGAACTTCTACTAAATTTATATTAGCTAAGTATAATAAAATTACAGTTTACAAAATGTTTAGGGGTATCTTGAATCAGTTCTCGTTGGTCATAGTACAAAATACCGGAGAGAAGACCTTTCCCCTAAGATCTGCGCAGCTATGCTGGAATGGGTATGGGGTCAGTAAGACAAAACGATATCTTATAGACAATGAAATATGAAGTCAAATAAACAATTGCAAGTGAATGTAAAGAGTTAGTTAATGTATTATACTGCTGCGGAAGAAACAAAAAATGAGGAGTGGCATAGTTTGTACTAAAGGGCAGAAAATGACTAACAAATGTGTCCTTATGTCATGGGAATGAAGATTGACACACATATTTTGGCGGAACGTGCACAGTGAGAACTTAAATGGGCACAACATATAAATTCAACTAGAAGGTAATTGGGGTCTACTGGCAGACAACTTCGTGGTTAAAATGCGCGAAGCAAGATCAAGTTTGTTCTCTTAGTCAGGGACAGTTTATCTCTATATGTCCTTGTTTATCTTTTTTCTTCTTTTCGTTGCTTTCTCTTTGTCGCCTGTAGCTTTACGTAAAATATTCATGTAACGTAGTGAGTGATCCATGTGCTAAATGTTTAGAAGAAATTTAATAAGTACAATATCTCTCTAAATGCTTAAAATAAATATAACTACTGAAATAATAAAATCTGATAGTGATTTTTATCATTCTCTCACAGTGTCCTGAAACCTAAGCTACGAACCGTTTCCTTGGAAGCGTTGCCCGTGACAGTAGAGATGCGGATACAGGTGACAATGCTTATTCTGGACACTCGTTTTTTAACAACAAACTTGTGAAAATACCTAGGCAATTTAAATCCAAGCAAGAAGGATTGAGTGAGAGCTCTTATCAGCACAGAATGAGAAAATGTTGCATCCAAAGACTGGTACAGAACGAAGAGTTACATAAACATTTCAGTCTCCTGGATTTGGTTCCCTATACCACTAATGGATTCAACAGTGACTTTTAAAACACGATTTTATAGCTTGTCAACAGTCTCACAAGCAGCTGTTTTGGAGAACCTCTACCCAAAAATGTGGTTTATTGATAGAATAAACAAAAGTCCAGACACAAGTTGATACTGCAGTTGCTGTGAAACAGAACAAAAGTAAAAGCAATCCGATATTTTGCTGCTTGATACACAGAGCACTAAAGGGAAAGAAATTATTTACTTTTGTCTGTACTAAAACAAAGGGACGGGTTGATTTAAAAGTGTACTCTGTTTTGTTTTTTTCATCACCATTGAAGCCAAAATAATTGTTTTTCGGAATTAATGACTTCAGAGAAAGGCGCATTTCTGTGCAAGAGAAGATTTCGACATAAAACTGAGATTTATAGCGTGTTCACCACTTTTCGGAACTCAAGTATAGATGTAGTGTGGGAACGTCTTACTCCAAGCATAACAATGAATGTTGTACCCTTAAGGAGCTTAATGAGAGCTAATTACTCTCTAATATACTTAAAGTAAGTGGCTATTTTATTGTGCTGTAAATAACGTAATGGGGATTCCTTTTAATGTTTTAAAACATTACTTGAACATCAGCACAGAGGGTTTACGACTCTCTTGAGCATTTTGCACAGTTTTAAACTAATTATAACTTGAAATTAAAAACTCCAAGCGTTTTGTTTATAGTTTTTTTGAAGAATTTCTATGATTTTCTGTGCTCGGTTGTTACATATTTGTCATAAAATGTATGATTTTGATGCTTTTAACCAAAACTTCATAGTGGTTATTCCTCCGTATTCTATTGTATTTTGTTTTAAGGTATTGATTAAAGTTAAAGGAAATGTTTGGCATATTTAATGCATCCTAATAAGGAAAAAAGTTTTTTTTTGTGAAATCTTATGTTTCGTTTTGGTTAAGATATTCATATTTGTTTAAAGGTGTTTCCTAGAGTCCTAAAGTTAATAAGTATCGTTAAAGAGACGTGAGGTTACGGTCAAAATGTGTTGTGTCTCACTTCGAAAACAAACATCAACTCCTTGTCATATTTATACCCAAATCCAAAATATTTAAAGTTTTTGAACTTTGTGTTACTTTTATTTGTGTTTGGTTGTTAATTTCGTTGTCTTATTCTCCAGAAAGTTATTATATTAAGTCATTTCATTATAGGTTTTTCAGAGAATCGAGCGAAACTTCAACAGCAAGAAGACCAACATAGAATGCTGGTTTTGAGTTGCAAAACGAGGCAAAGGTTTCTCATACGGATATAATAATTGGCCTTCATTTTAATTGTTGTTTCATGTCAACCGTTTATTACCAATGCTAAATGTTAGAACACAAAGGTTTGGCTCAGGTGCTTTTGTCGTGAGGCCCGGTTTCGATTCCTGTGGCCGACCTACCTGAATCTTGTTTTCTTCGGGGATTATTCCGGGTGGCCAGGCGAATGCTGGGTAGGTTAATTACTATTCTCTCCATTTCACCCCATTATCTTTTCATACAGCGTAGATGAGAGAGATAGAAGCGGGGAGTGAAGCAGAGAGATATCGCCCAAGCCACGCACGCGGACCGACTAGCCCTGAATACTTGCCGAGAGAGAGTGAGAGAGCAAAGGAGAGAGAAAGAGACGGAGATAGTCTGGAGGTTCTCGCTCCACCACGAAAGTCCGTGAAGCTTCGGGAACCTTCGAGAAACAGCGGCTCGTGTATAAAAGCGACTGGACTGGACTAGACAGCCAGTGTCGACAGGGAGCTGCTAAGAGGACAGAGTCGCTAGGGAGCCGTCTATTTGAACTGTATCGAGTTGCGAGTTGAGAACTGATAAACTTGAAGTGATTTGAAAGTGAATTATTTTGTTTATTTGCGTGTGGTGAAGCCACGAGAGACTGTGTTGGTGTATGTTACCTCACCTTGCTGCAAAAGGGTGTACAAAAGTGTCTTTCTACGGAAATAAAGAGCATTTTGAATTTCTGCACAATTGACTTTTAATTTTATGAACCCACAAAGTCACAATATCATCTCTCATCTGGTAGAGTGTCTCCGGGTGTCTCGGTGCTGCATGGCAGGGTGATATACTCCACTTTCTCCGTTGGTAGGACGTTTTCTGTTCTCCGGCCGACATGGTGGGCCGCTTCCGGGCCACGGCGGGTGGGGTGCCGTGGGAGTCTCCAACTAGTAAATAGTATGGACCCTGCTCTCTGCATTGTGGTGACTCTTTGGGCCGGCCGCCCTCCGTCTGCTCTCGCTTATCCTTCCTACCGGGGATGTCCCACTTGTGGCTTAGGTACAACAAACCACAAGTTTTGGTGCCGAATTCCCTCTGTAGTAACCCTAATCTTGGAGTTTAGTGTTGTAGCTTCTTAAGGAATACTGCCAGGAGTAACAAAATGCCTTTAATGTATTACATCAAATCTGAACGAGCTTATTGGTAATGTAGTCTTGACACCATAGAGTGACCACAAATGTAATGTGTTAGTTCTCCAGATTTACATATAATGGACAAATTGGAGACGAACTTCCTGAAAAGTGATATATTTCAACTGAAATGATTCTCGTGTTATAACCGTAAAGCTGTATCCTATCAGTAGATGTTGTTGGCACCTTTTCACCCCCGTAACTCTCGTTCAATCCATCAAGTGAGGAAGCTAAGCTAGCCCAACGATAACTTGATCTTAGCTGTTTAGCTGGGCTGGATTAACAGCACGCTGGAAAACCTTGGCACTAGCTTACAATTGGATTAGCAGCTCTATGTTTTGTTCACCTTTCACTGTGTCTCTCAGGAAATAGCTACACCATTTTTATCTCCGATTTTTTCCCTTAAATCAGATCCTAGAGCTTGTACGGAAAATCGTAAGGAGTCAAATATCATCAATGGCAGCTAGGACATAATTTCGAAATTTGGTACAAGTTTAAGAGACGGCTTTAGGCATCCTGTAGAAGTACATCATTCCTGAGAAATCATTGTCTTCCAATAAATAGTGCTATCGTTAACTTAATGGCTTCATTATTCTCTGTGTTGATTACCAAATAAGGTCGTACCGTAGCTGTGATACGATATTCGAGAGGAGTGTCAGCAAATGTGCACAAAGATATTGATAAGATATAGTTGCAAACATTCGTGGTAATCGCAGCATATATCTGAAAACATTCTAAAAAATTACAACCTGTGGATCAATAGCATAAATAAGAACACATTACTAACACTAAATATATATTAAAACATATACTAATATTGCAAATTAACATCGAACCAAGATGCGGACATAGCATCTTTTTTATGCAAGAACGCTGTGGTACTCAGCATCTGATTCTAATAGATGCGTTCAAGTTAAGGCATCAGTACTGGGGCCAAGTAGGAACTTCTGTTTTTTTAAGATACACGTGGACTCTTTGTGAATGCACGATAAATATGGCAGCACTGTACAGCACATAGAACTCTAGTGACAGCGACGAGAGTTAGCACTGTTTTTGATACTTAAAATGGCGACGTTTTCATTGCAAGAACAGCGTTTAATCGATGTTCCATCAATGCCATCACGTCATCACGCGTCAACATCGCCTGACAATTTATTACGCCCGCAGCCTTGTGATCATTCGTCAGTATTCGTGGCACCCACATGGAATATACTTGTCGCATTTTCAGATCTTCATGCAGGATTGTGTGCACAGATGCCATGGAAATGCCAATTTTGGAGATGTCTGCAACGCTCAATCGGCGAACCTCCATAACAACGTCCTCCACTCGCTGGATCATGTCGTCAGACCGGCTGGTGCAAGGCCGTAATTGTCTTGGTTTGTTGTCACATGATGTTCTGTCTTCATTGAACTGTCGCACCAAGGTACCTACATTAGACACATCCATGGTACCATCAGCACATACCTCACTCAACTGTCTTGGTTTGCTGTCACACGATGTTCTGTCTTCATTGAACTGTCACACCCAGGAACGTACATTAGACACATCCATGGTACCATCACCACATACCTCATTCAACTGTCTTGGTTTGTTGTCACACGATGTTCTGCCTTCATTGAGCTGTCGCACCAAGGTACCTACATTAGACACATCCATGGTACCATCACCACATACCTCATTCAACTGTCTTGGTTTGTTGTCACACGATGTTCTGTCTTCATTGAACTGTCACACCCAGGAACGTACATTAGACACATCCATGGTACCATCACTACATGCCTCACTTAACTGTCTTGGTTTGTTGTCACACGATGTTCTGCCTTCATTGAGCTGTCGCACCAAGGTACCCACATTAGACACATCCATGGTACCATCACCACATACCTCATTCAACGGTCTTGGTTTGTTGTCACACGATGTTCTGTCTTCATTGAACTGTCACAACCAGGAACGTACATTAGACACATCCATGGTACCATCACTACATGCCTCACTTAACTGTCTTGGTTTGTTGTCACACGATGTTCTGCCTTCATTGAACTGTCGCACCAAGGTACCTACATTAGACACATCCATGGTACCATCACCACATGCCTCACTCAACTGTCTTGGTTTGTTGTCACACGATGTTCTGTCTTCATTGAACTGTCACACCCAGGAACGTACATTAGACACATCCATGGTACCATCACCACATGCCTCACTTAACTGTCTTGGTTTGTTGTCACACGATGTTCTGCCTTCATTGAACTGTCGCACCAAGGTACCTACATTAGACACATCCATGGTACCATCACCACATACCTCATTCAACGGTCTTGGTTTGTTGTCACACGATGTTCTGTCTTCATTGAACTGTTACAACCAGGAACGTACATTAGACACATCCATGGTACCATCAGCACATACCTCACTCAACTGTCTTGGTTTGCTGTCACACGATGTTCTGTCTTCATTGAACTGTCACACCCAGGAACGTACATTAGACACATCCATGGTACCATCACCACATACCTCATTCAACTGTCTTGGTTTGTTGTCACACGATGTTCTGCCTTCATTGAGCTGTCGCACCAAGGTACCTACATTAGACACATCCATGGTACCATCACCACATACCTCATTCAACTGTCTTGGTTTGTTGTCACACGATGTTTTGTCTTCATTGAACTGTCACATCCAGGAACGTACATTAGACACATCCATGGTACCATCACTACATGCCTCACTTAACTGTCTTGGTTTGTTGTCACACGATGTTCTGCCTTCATTGAGCTGTCGCACCAAGGTACCCACATTAGACACATCCATGGTACCATCACCACATACCTCATTCAACGGTCTTGGTTTGTTGTCACACGATGTTCTGTCTTCATTGAACTGTCACAACCAGGAACGTACATTAGACACATCCATGGTACCATCACTACATGCCTCACTTAACTGTCTTGGTTTGTTGTCACACGATGTTCTGCCTTCATTGAACTGTCGCACCAAGGTACCTACATTAGACACATCCATGGTACCATCACCACATGCCTCACTCAACTGTCTTGGTTTGTTGTCACACGATGTTCTGTCTTCATTGAACTGTCACACCCAGGAACGTACATTAGACACATCCATGGTACCATCACCACATGCCTCACTTAACTGTCTTAGTTTGTTGTCACACGATGTTCTGCCTTCATTGAACTGTCGCACCAAGGTACCTACATTAGACACATCCATGGTACCATCACCACATACCTCATTCAACGGTCTTGGTTTGTTGTCACACGATGTTCTGTCTTCATTGAACTGTTACAACCAGGAACGTACATTAGACACATCCATGGTACCATCACTACATGCCTCACTTAACTGTCTTGGTTTGTTGTCACACGATGTTCTGCCTTCATTGAACTGTCGCACCAAGGTACCTACATTAGACACATCCATGGTACCATCACTACATGCCTCACTTAACTGTCTTGGTTTGTTGTCACACGATGTTCTGCCTTCATTGAGCTGTCGCACCAAGGTACCTACATTAGACACATCCATGGTACCATCACCACATACCTCATTCAACGGTCTTGGTTTGTTGTCACACGATGTTCTGTCTTCATTGAACTGTCACAACCAGGAACGTACATTAGACACATCCATGGTACCATCACCACATGCCTCACTTAACTGTCTTGGTTTGTTGTCACACGATGTTCTGCCTTCATTGAACTGTCGCACCAAGGTACCTACATTAGACACATCCATGGTACCATCACTACATGCCTCACTTAAATGTCTTGGTTTGTTGTCACACGATGTTCTGCCTTCATTGAGCTGTCGCACAAAGGTACCTACATTAGACACATCCATGGTACCATCACCACATGCCTCACTTAACTGTCTTGGTTTTTTGTCACACGATGTTCTGCCTTCATTGAGCTGTCGCACCAAGGTACCTACATTAGACACATCCATGGTACCATCACTACATGCCTCACTCAACTGTGTTGGTTTGTTGTCACACGATGTTCTGCCTTCATTGAGCTGTCGCACCAAGGTACCTACATTAGACACATCCATGGTACCATCACCACATACCTCATTCAACGGTCTTGGTTTGTTGTCACACGATGTTCTGTCTTCATTGAACTGTCACAACCAGGAACGTACATTAGACACATCCATGGTACCATCACTACATGCCTCACTTAACTGTCTTGGTTTGTTGTCACACGATGTTTTGCCTTCATTGAACTGTCGCACCAAGGTACCTACATTAGACACATCCATGGTACCATCACCACATGCCTCACTTAACTGTCTTGGTTTGTTTTCACACGATGTTCTGCCTTCATTGAACTGTCGCACCAAGGTACCCACATTAGACACATCCACGGTACCATCACCACATACCTCATTCAACGGTCTTGGTTTGTTGTCACACGATGTTCTGTCTTCATTGAACTGTCGCACCAAGGTACCTACATTAGACACATCCATGGTACCATCACCACATACCTCATTCAACGGTCTTGGTTTGTTGTCACACGATGTTCTGTCTTCATTGAACTGTCGCACCAAGGTACCTACATTAGACACATCCACGGTACCATCACCACATACCTCATTCAACGGTCTTGGTTTGTTGTCACACGATGTTCTGTCTTCATTGAACTGTCGCACCAAGGTACCTACATTAGAGACATCCACGGTACCATCACCACATACCTCATTCAACGGTCTTGGTTTGTTGTCACACGATGTTTTGCCTTCATTGAGCTGTCGCACCAAGGTACCTACATTAGACACATCCATGGTACCATCACCACATACCTCATTCAACGGTCTTGGTTTGTTGTCACACGATGTTCTGTCTTCATTGAACTGTCACAACCAGGAACGTACATTAGACACATCCATGGTACCATCACTACATGCCTCACTTAACTGTCTTGGTTTGTTGTCACACGATGTTCTGCCTTCATTGAACTGTCGCACCAAGGTACCTACATTAGACACATCCATAGTACCATCACCACATGCCTCACTTAACTGTCTTGGTTTGTTGTCACACGATGTTCTGCCTTCATTGAACTGTCGCACCAAGGTACCTACATTAGACACATCCATGGTACCATCACCACATGCCTCACTCAACTGGCGATGAATTTCAGTAGAGGTCACACCGCGAAAATGCAGAAATCCAATGATTAAACGCTGTTCTTGAAATGAAAACGTCGCCATTTTAAGTATAAAAAAGAGTCCTTATTCTCGTCGCTGCCACTAGAGTTCTATGCACTGTACAGTGCTGCCATCTCTGTCACGCATTCATAAAGAGTCCACGTGTATCTTTTTTTAAAAAAAAGAGAAGTTCCTATCTGGTTCCAATTCTCAAAAAATAGGAGGTGTTATAACTTGAACGCACCTCGTGTACTGGTCAGAGCCTTTTCTATCGGGATTGGAGTTTTCTGACTGGTAAATCTACCACATGGGACCACCGAGTTTATTTCCCTTCCGAAGGAAGCCATGCTAGGGATTTTGAGGGTACATACCCACGATGGGCATGGTCCACCCCATCTGAAGTAACACGGGCCACGTGTTTTAGCAACGTATTTCATCATAACAAATTATTGTTAAGAAAGTGATATAGGAGTTCCTTTTAGAGACAATTAGTTTGGTTACGTTTGGATGGAGAGCAAGGTGTAGCAGATAAATTCGAACTAAACCTAATCCTTTTGTAGTGAGACAAATTCATAACCCTAAATGAAATATTTGTACACTTAAGAGCAGGTTCTTCATAATATGTTGTTAGGGTAATAACAAATGCTATGCAATTAGATCAATAAAATCGTTTATGTAACTAATATATTAATGAAAATAAATGACAGTTTAGACATGGATGACCCCCGATTTCCAAACCAAGAAGGTTGTTCTAGACAAAATAAGATGATGTGTTTCGCATTCAAGAGGAACCTTGAAGCTGTCCCAGTGGTCTTTTGAGTAGGTAAGTGCCCTTTTGGCCCTTTACCTCAAAGTTAGAACAGGTTTGGTGATAACGAACAGGCAGAAGCCCCTTAGCTTTCATGACACGTGCTTGCCAGGAACACCCTCCGAGGTGTGAGTTGTGGGCATCACACGCTAGTGCTTTGTGTCCTGCCTAATCTCAAAATGATGTAATATTCAAAGTTGAATTAAAGCATACTTAAAAGGATTCCAAATTTCTGACGTTACGCTTCGGACCTGTTCCAGTGTAAGCTATACGACAGTTATATTCGTTCGATGTCGTTTAGGCGACTCTTCCTTCTCCTGCCATTCGTTAGTATCAAGGTTGGATGTATACCAAACAGCTGCGAATGGCTTTCACTTCTACATATTCTGTATAGGACCCTACACAGCAGATATCGCTCCCAGTGTTAGAACAGTTGCAGAATCCAACAAAGTAAATCTAGTTAAACAGATGCCAGTGGCGTGAGCGAATTTGGCTGTGCAGCGAGCGACGCCAGGCAGTTACCAAGCTTGAACTGACGTGTGTAGTACGTGATAAGAGACAAAAACAGCGTAAACCACCGAAAAACGCTTACGGTTTACATTAAAAGGTGTTTAATTTTTTAGAGAATAAACTCGCGTTTTAGATTGACATTTTGTTTAGCAGTTTTTATTTGACGTGTCGTTATTACCCGTAACTATTTTACATTCTCCACTGTGCACTTTTAGAGTATTTAGGGAAAATATTGAACTCCACCCAAAGATTCCATTCCAAGATTTCACTGCAGATAAAACCTTTGTGGTTCCCTGAATCGAAAAAAGTATTTTTAGAAAAAGGTCCGCGCGCATTTGTTTGTGTGCCTGTGAAGAAGAAAACTCAACACAAAATGTATGTTAAATAGATAGAGTCAACCTGAAAAATTCAATGCCATGTCCGGGATTTGAACCACGGATCTCCTGGGTTCCGTCCAGTCGCTCCTACCCATTGATCTACCATGGCCAACCGTGCCGTCCTGACTTTAAATACCCGTAGCCTAAATACGGCTAGTGAGTAGAAATGATTAATTTCCATCAATCAACAAATCTTGGTATTTTAGTTCAGCATTTTCTAATTACGCGACGAGAATATTTTTAAGAAACCCTCCAACCCGAGTACCCTTTACATGGAAAATGGTTCATGGACACCTGATTTCAGAGCCCCAACACAACTGCCAGTGCTTCTGCATCTTTTTATCCAATTTTGCGACAGCCAGTTGCTCCAACTTTAATGCATTTTCATTGTATTTATCTTACTGGACGTTCAGGAATTACGCTGAGTGCACTCTGTGTGCCTACGCCTTTCCCTTTATATTAGATCTCCAAGCACAAGCTCGCAGTAACTCTGAAATCCTTGTTTTATGGTCATTCACACACTGTACGTCAGCTTTTGTTCTTGATTGAGTTTTTGCAAATGGTGTAAGTGACTATTTTGATAAAGACGCAAAACTACTTTATTTTCACTAAAATCGTTAGCTCAATGCTAACATTTCTTTTACACAAATTTTACACTGCGAAATGTTTCTACAATGTTCCTTTAAGTTTCTATAGCACGCACCTTTGTGCTGCTCTAATCTTTCTGTCCTACACAACAGGTCCAGCTCTAAAACGGAGTTGCACACAACTTTTACTGCTTTGCTACCACTTCCACAGCTCGGCGATCCCATACCCGGAGCCGCCTTCCTGCCCGTTCCACGGCTGCCGACTCCTTAGCACGGAGCTTGGAATGTAGTACATACCGCTCGAAACAGCACACTGCTATCACTGTACAGGTCACCGCTGACTGACCTTTTATCTCTTGACCTCATATAAACTTTTATATGTCTGACAGGGGCGGTAATCTTTCTGGAATTGGAAACCTCTGAAATTACAGTCGCGGAAGATCTTTTGCGTAGTAATAATACGACTCGTTTCCTGATGGCAACTGTCCTTGAACGCCTGTTTATTTGTCACGATAACTTGCTTCCTGCTCTTGACGTCAGCAGTAGCTCTCCTTGAGCGCCTGTTACTTTCTCACGGCAGACACGCTGTAACCGATGTGACAATATTTCTCATGGAGTGTAACGCCGCTGCAAATATTAGAATGCTGAATAATTGTTTCCCATTTACGGTGAAATGTAGAGATTGTTATCCTCTATAACTTCGAATTTGGCGTATTATAAGGTAACAACTTGAATTCCCTCAAAACACTGATAATAATTTTGTCCAAATCCTTGAAAATGTGTTTGATAATTTAAATAAATATGCATACTATAAACGATAAATTAAACTTGTCCAAATATATTCGTTCATTAATTTAATTTATTGTCCTGATTTCAAAACAGTTTTCTTTGTAATGTTATTTACTACAATTGCTTCTTTGTTAAAATATGCTCCTAAATATTTGATTAATTAAATTTCTTTGTAACTGAAACTATGGTGGATTCATGTTGCAGTTTGAAGAGAAGTTTTGTATCAAATTTCAAATTAATTATTTATCTCATAAGTTTTCGTTATAGCAATATGAGGGGAAGCAGAGTATAATCGGCGCCTGGTGAAAGCATCCAAATACAGTAAACAGTAGAACGTAGAGCCATTTTCAAATGTAACATTTACAACTTTTATTACAAGTAAAAGCAGAAAATTAGAAGGAGTATAAAATTGATTTATATGTATAGTGAAAATATATATTTTTTTTAAAAGTTAGGCAAATATGAAGCAGTATTCTTATAGGAAGGGGCACTCGATACTCTCGAGACTTGAAGGTATCCACAGAAAATTTGCTAGACCCTTTTTCGATATTTCAGTGTTGATTTTATCTTAAAGTAACAAAATACTATTGCCACAAGTAGAACATTGTACAGTAACATTATACAAGAAAATAATCGTGTGCTAGATTTACTGTCTCTTTCTAGTACACTGGATTACTGCAAAACAAATACAAAATTTCCAGAATTAAAAAAACAACAACAAATTAGCCGCTAAATATTTGTGTATTCCAGCTGCAGCAGTTTTCTCTGAAAGGACTCATATGTGACAGAAAAAGAAATAGACTTGACCCCGAAACAGTGAGTATGGTAGTAATTTTGAACAAAGAATTATTAAAGTGGACTGTTTTACTTTGAAATATCTAACGTAGAGTTTAAAAATAAGAACACCGATAGCTTTGTGTGCACATATTTAATTTTATTGGCATTACACACTCCTCCCAAAATTCTGTTTTGTATTCAAATTAGAAGCAGAGATGACAGTATCGAGTATCGAAGTATCGGGTATCGTGCATGAGTATCCAATATCGAGAAAATCTGGTACCCACCCATCCTAATAATTACTTATGTTTATTAATTATAGTTATAAAGGTGATTTGAACATATCTGGGTCTTATCCAACAAATTATGTTACGAGGACTGTTCAATAAAGAATGATCACAATTTTGTTTACAACGTACCTTTACTCATCCTCATAATTTTCATGATCCTTCTCGAAATAGTC
Source organism: Mantis religiosa (assembly GCA_030765055.1). NCBI lineage: Eukaryota > Metazoa > Arthropoda > Insecta > Mantodea > Mantidae > Mantis > Mantis religiosa. The sequence continues at coordinate 1,957 of JAUKNK010000651.1, read as the reverse complement.
TCCCCTGAATGCGATGTACTTGTCCCAGCGTTTCTGCCAGTCTTCAAAGATATGCTGGAAACAATTTCTTGAGATATCCTTCAAAATAGCCTCCGCAGCCTTCACCACTGCTTCTGGTTATGGATAACGCTTCCCACGAAGGCGTTTCTTCAAATTAAGGAATAGAAAACAGTCACATGGGGCTAAATCTGGGCTATAGGGAGGGTGAGGGATGCACTTCACGTTGATTTTTGCAAGATATTCAGCAACAACATTGGCAATATGCGGCCACGCATCCAGCCTGCTTCGCGGAAATGTGGCCTTTTGCGCCTGATATTGACTTGCAATGTGCTCAGGATATACCTGTAGTATTGTCTAGTAACTGATGTGTGTGCAGGTATAACATGCTGATAAACCATTCCATGAATATCAAAGAAAGAGATGACCATAACTTTCCTAACAGAAGCAACCACTTTTGCATTTTTGGGGGTTGGTGATGAAGGAGATTTCCACACTGAGCTTTGCTGTTTGCCCTCAGGATCAAAATGATGTAGCCAAGTTTCATCAGCAGTGATTACGTTTGAAAGAAACTCCAGATCCTCCTCTAACATCAACCTCTGCATGTTACCTCCGTTGCAGCGGTAGGCGATACTGAACATGTCTGAACCTGCCTGGTTCTCACAGGCGAGAACCAGGAGTACCAACAATGAAACTACTACGGCGTGTTTGTTTCACATTAAGGTAACAGAATATAATAAGATGCAATTTTAGTGCGAAAAATTATGACCGTAAAAATTATGATCATTCTCGTACTTTGCATTGAAATTCGAAAAGTATAAAAGCTTTCCCTGTCTAGTAATAGAGATCATAGTTTAATTTTATTCCGAGACTTAAGAGTACAATCGTACAAAACAAAAAGAATGTAAAAATAAAAGCTTCCGTATCAAGGTATAATATATGAGTTTCACATCCGGAAGTATAACTTTGCTAGCCATAACAAGAGCCTCAAGTCGTTATCAGAACCGATCACTCAAAAATCAGAATTGCACAAAAATGACGTAACTTTAGTTTTCAGTTGATTACCTGTAGTACAAGTGGACATGGATATTTATAGACAGCTGTCAATGAGCTGCTTGCCGCATTATAGAGGTATTTTGTGCGTGATCATCGTATATATACGTTCACACGTCACGCTCAAAATGATTCCATGGGTCATCCGATAAACCCAAAGCCTTTGTTCTAATGAAAACAACATATGGTGTGAAATTGGAATTTAATTGTAAGTGACAATCCAATACTTCGGTACAGGAATGTTCCTGACATGACCTCAAACCAATTTATTCCCTACAAAGTAAACAGGACCTACAGGAGCATGAGGTCCACATGTATCAACTGTACTGGCTACCTTAATGATGTTATCATTCAATATTTCCATTCTTTTCTTTCTTTCATTCTATCTTCCTTCCTTCTTTGTTTGTTTCTTTCTTTCCTTCTTTCTCTTTCTTTCTTTCTTTCTTTCTTTCTTTCTTTCTTTCTTTCTTTCTTTCTTTCTTTCTTTCTTTCTTTCTTTCTTTCTTTCTTTCTTTCTTTCTTTCTTTCTTTCTTTCTTTCTTTCTTTCTTCTTTCTTCTTTCTTTCTTTCTTTCTTCTTTCTTTCTTTCTTTCTTTCTTTCTTTCTTTCTTTCTTTCTTTCTTTCTTTCTTTCTTTCTTTCTTTCTTTCTTCTTCTTTCTTTCTTTCTTTCTTTCTTTCTTTCTTCTTCTTTCTTTCTTTCTTTCTTTCTTTCTTTCCTTTCTTTCTTTCTTTCTTTCTTTCTTTTCTTCTTTCTTTCTTTCTTTCTTTCTTTCTTTCTTTCTTATTCTTTCTTTCTTTTTCTTTCTTTCTTTCTTTCTTTCTTTCTTTCTTTCTTTCTTTCATTCTTTCTTTCTTCTTTCTTTCATTCTTTCTTTCTTTCTTTCTTTCTTTCTTTCTTCTTCTTTC
>JAUKNK010000650.1:0-31500 GCA_030765055.1 Mantis religiosa | reverse complement strand
GAGAGAGAGAGAGAGAGAGAGAGAGAGAGAGAGAGAGAGAGAGAGAGAGAGAGAGAGAGAGAGAGAGAGAGAGAGAGAGAGAGAGAGAGAGAGAGAGAGAGAGAGAGAGAGAGAGAGAGAGAGAGAGAGAGAGAGAGAGAAGGACAAATAAAGGATATTTCCTCAACTTGCTAGCCCTACTAATAAGCTTTTGTAAAAAAAGTAAGGAATTTCGCATGAGTGCAACGCCGTATATTTTTTAATTGCTGTCACATTCAGTTGCTTCTCGCGATGTCATGGAAAGAGCGCGAAATTTCATGGTCAGCATATCTTGACCCACTTTCAAACGTTTGACTATCGATTCGTTTTCAATGTTAGATTTTTTTTTTTTAAATAACGCTGATTAGCCCGCCTCGGTACCGTAGATGGTAGCATGTGTGCCTCACGATCAAGAGGTCCCGAGTTCGAATTTCGTTCAGGATGAGTTACCTGGATAAGATTTTTCCGGGGGTTTCCTCTTATCCTAAAAGACGAATGTCGGGTAACTCTAAGCTTCATGGACCCTGTCCCATTTGAGCATCGTTTCACCCATTGCATTCATCGACCGATATGACTTAAAAAGTTAAAGCACGTATTTTTTTTTTTTTTTTTTTAAAAAAGCTGATTAATTTGCACAGCAAGGAGGCAGTAAACTACTGCCGTCCCGTCGCTTTCTTTCTTTCTTTCTTTCTTTCTTTCTTTTTTCTTTTTCTTTCTTTCTTTTCCTTTCTCTCTTTTTTCTCCCTTACCTCCTTCCTTCGCTTCTCCCTCTCCTTGCAACCATCCTACCTCCCTGCCACCTTCCCACCACTTTACAAGGGTGAGTGAAATAGGGAAAAGCCCTTTGATAAATATTTGGTCAGCAGACTCGAGACTGTGGAGGCGGAATAGGATCAGACAAAAGCTTATTTTACTTCCCAAAATCGGGCCCCAAATGACCTTGTTGTCGACGGGCCCTATTAACACCACACACTCACTCACTCACTCACTTCCCAAAATGGTTGCTCTGTGGTACATAAATGATACAAAATTGAACATGCTCACACATGTGCTGTGGTAAGGAGAATAGCGCAGCTACCTAATATTATAGAGGTCTTGAGTTCAAATTTCCGTTAGCGTGAGTTGCCTAAGATTTTTTCTGGGGATTTCGCCTATACTCAGAAAACGAATGTCGGTTAACCAAAGTTTATGGACTCTGGCACATTTGACCATTATTTCACTTTTTGTGTGTGTAATTTACGTCCTTCAACGATAAGTCGTATCGGACGATATTTCACTCATTTCATTCATATAGCCTACCGTGATTATGGGCGTTAAAACACACGTACACGGGCGCGCGCTGCCTCTCAAAATATTTGAAAGTAAGGCACTTTTTTTTTTAAAAAAAGGTATTTGCTGTGCTAAGAAAGCATTTGAAAACGTTTTACTTCTTCGTGTTAGGAACGTGATGGGAGCATGACCTAATTAACGTTGAAAGGTGAGAAGAAGTGAAACACATTCATAAATAATGTCTCCTCGCCCCGTCTCACACTCTTAAATATAAATCAATAATGAACTGATATTGACATATAATCAATAATGAGCACGCTTTATATTTTCGTGAAGATAATTCATTCATGGAACATAATTCTACTTTTGTAGCTAAATGACTTCCGTGAAAAGCGATTACTTGCGTTATCTGTGTTGAAGTGCAATAAGGAAGCAATAGTATTGAAAGAGTGCATAAATTGTCTTGATTTGTTACGCCGATTGCAACTTAAGGTACTATAAAATGTTTATGTGCGCTTAAAGGAATAACGCTTGCTTGTGCTTGGAGACAGATTAGTTTATGCAGAAGAAGTGCAGCCATAAAACAATGTCGTAGTGAATTACAGAGCTCTTCACAAAGATAGTTGAGTTTTTTATGCTGTCATTTGTTCTGATTGTTGAAGTAGAAAACTACCTAACTGGAATTGTTTTATTCTGCGAGAGGCTCGTTGCATGTACAGCGTGTGCGAATTATTAGACTCAATTGTGAAAATTTTAACATATATCGTTTATGTTCTATTTATTTAACAGAAATAATATTACAACTTTTTTTTTTTCAACTCTTAGTATTTTGTATGCCTTTATTACCATTTTGATGCGTTTAGGCATGCTCTCTACCAGGGTGGGGCACTTTTCCTTTATTTCTTCATCTCTGTGCCAAATGCTTATCAGGCCTTCAATAAGCTGAACTTTTGTTGTTATTTTCACCTTTTTCAGTCTCTGTTTAACAATACCCCACAGATTCTCTATTAGATTTAAATCAGGGCTATTCCCCGGCCATTGTAGTGCTTTTACATTGTTTTCTTTGAGGAACAGGGTTACAGATTTTGCTCTATGACAGGGAGCACTGTCATGCATGAACACAAAATCACCATTTAGAAACCATTCTTTACTTTGCGGAAATAGTCTTGTCTCTAATACACTTTTATACTGTTTCTGCTCCATAGATCCCACAACTATGTATAATCTTCCAGGCCCATGGACAGACATACAGCTCCAGACCATTCTTGATGTTGGGTGCTTTACTCTTTGGTCGACACACTGAGGGGAAAATGCTTCTTTATCTGTCCTTCTCACATATTGGCTGCTCTCTTCACATACTTCAAACATGGATTCATTTGAGAAAATTACCTGAAACAATAAAAACCTCTATGAATATTAAACAGTTTTAAAATTTCTCAAAGATAGTATAACAAAACCAGCAATGAGAGAAACAAAGCTTAGGCTGTTTATTTCATTTCCATAAAATTTACATATACATATTTTAATTTTATGCTGTATAAAATTTTCATATTATTTACCTTTCTCCAAAATTCCACTGGATGTTTCTGCATCTCTTTGGCCCATTCTAAACTTTTTTTGCCATTGTAGGTGTCAGTTTAGCCTTTTTACGAGGCCTTCGTGCTGGTAAACCTGCTTCACGTAATCTTCTGCTAACTACTGAGGCTAATATTTCTGTACCATACTGCTTTTGTTGATCACTGAGGTCAATGCTGGTTGCTCTTCTATTTTGTTTTGCCACCTGCACAAGTTTTCTTTGCATCCTTGGTGATAGCTTTCTTTTCCTTCCGCATTTTCCATCCCTTTGTGAGGTCAACGTCTCACCGAATGTTAAAGCTTGATTAATGTGACTAACAGATTTTTGTGAAATATACAATTTCTTAGCTATTTCACGTTGTGAATAAAGAGTTTCCTTCAAAAGACTCTCAGTTACAGCTACTTTCCTTGGGAATAAGTCAGCAGTTTTACCCATAGCCTCACTTTTGAATCAATGTGAATGCTAAGGATAAGATACGCGATGTTACCTGGCTTGAGATCAATTATTAATAAATACTGAGGATATATTAGCCATAAAACACAATAAAGGCAAATATTAACAATCTTCAGTTACTACATTCACCAAATGAAAGAAAGATCACCAAACGGATAAACAGACATGAAGAAAATGGCTGCTCTTAATTCAGAGCTACCATCATATTACTATAAGTAAAAGAAAAATCCCCCAGCTATTATTAAGAGAGAAATTTCATTGAATATGCTTCATATTATAGCAAGGAAAAGAATTACGACAAATTGAAACAGGTTACGGCGGTAAATAACTATTATTTTGAATGTTAAACTGAAGCAAAGTAAGAAAACATGAATGAGTCTAATAATTTGCACACGTCTGTAAAGTAGTTTGAAATATACGAGGGGCAAATAAATAATATGATCTTACATTCACTTAGCTGTTTCTATCCATCATCCTTATCTTAATGCCAGGTACAAACTGCTCTTAGTGTTAACTTTTGCAGAAACATATCACTACACATGTCGGCACAAGGAAGACCGTGAGCGCAGAAGCGAAATCAGATGTTTAAAAGCGGGTTGCTACGTGCTGGGCTTGAAATACCCATCTCTTTTCATGAAATTGCAAGAAATGAATAGCGACAGCACTTAAAAATGAAGTATTGATGAATTCAAACCGTAATATTGGATACATTGGTAATTGTTGATGTCACAAGAAGTTATTTGAAATAAATTGTGTTTTAGATATCTGCACTTTCTATTAAGTAAGTTTTTGTTTTATCTCTTATGACTTCTTTGTTTCATATAACCTTGCCCCGCTGACATGTATCACTCCGCGTGCAACTACCTTCCCCCTCATCCTAATTGGATAATGCTTTCGTGTCATACACCATAGGCGGTGCCTTTCCGTCACATTTAAACCTGCAGTAAACGACATAATAATTACCAGGAATATAGATAAAATCATACAAATAAGAATATGAAGGCATGCAAAAATACAAGTTTATAATAAAACTGAGCAAGTTGAAACTGAAGAATGAGCAATGAAACTGAAACAAGTTTATAATGAAAGGCCTTGGGCCTTTTCCACTGGGATTTTTTAAAACCAGCACACATACCTTGCAAAAATGCTTGTCTTTTAGTCTTAAAAGTCGTATCACGCCATACTTGTGTGTCCTTCATTCACCCAAGTCTCGTCATAGTATATTTTGCGATTTGTATCCCGGTACAATCTGATTGTCCTTAAATAACATCTTCGCCACACAGCAAGATCGCCCCTGGAGTGGCAAGTTTCCCTGTTGTCTCAATTTCATGACGCTATGTTCCTACACATCTAACACTCACACCTGTAAGTTCAGGGCACAGCTGTTCGACTCCTTTCACTGACAAAGACGGATTCTTCTCTGTGAGTGCAGTAAACACATGCACCACAATTCTTTTTTCGCCGCCTTGTAAAGGTTTTCCCTTGCGATGCTTCAGCGAAAAACTGACGGTAGACTCTGCCATTATACATATAAGTGCACGCCCAATAAACGATCAATAAAATAATTTAGCTCTCGCACTCGGCACAGCACACCTTCGAATGGCAATACATGACTAATCCAGTTCAAAACAAGGTTAGTGATAAACGTCATGTAAACAAATATGTCATCACTATCGCTAAAGCACGTGCTATCGTGCCATGTGCTTGAGAGCAAAGGAACCTCCTCTTTCCTTCGTTTAAGAATTAACATGCATTTCAGATGATTCAGCTCTGTTGCGTAATATATTTAATTAAAAGTTACGAAAATATAAATTTGACAATTCTCTTCCAACATATAAAGATATATAACCATGTTAAATTAACGAACTGATTTTTACCGCACAAAAGTCTATACTACAACAGCAGCCAATGAGAGGTGATAAGGTTGGGTGACCGTTTAGAGATACGGGGCAAGCTTATGTGTAACAAGGATTAGCTATATAAAATTAACCAAAACACCCTCCGAATGGAGTGAACTTTACAGGAGATTCTCAGAAAGATCAACATATACATACATTTTATTAGCCATGGAATATTTGAAATATATGGCATTTTAACAAAAATAAATAATTGCCATTTTTCAGTTTAAACAAGTAAACATGTTTTATGTAAGGAGTAGTTTGTGGAGAGAGTAGAAACATTCGTGTCGCTTCTTTCGAAGATAGATGACCAATGAATTGAATAACATTCAGAATGTAACAATGTAATGCATTAAATAAATTTAGACAGAAGAGTAACATCCACCATTCAGTTCACAATTTCTTGCATCCAGAACGATGTATATTATGAAACCATAATGACCATAAGCGAAAAGTTGACATCAATGCTTTTAAACTTGGTGCTAATGACTATCTATGTACAAAATCACTTTATTCTGTACAATATTACCTGAATGACAAATAATCCTTATAATGCTTCTGTCGCTCTGTAACTAGTGTCTAGCTGATTTAGTGACAAAAATATTGCCAGTTTCATTTGATGCCTATTTTCGAGCATTGAAGAGTAAGCATATTGAAGAGTAAGCATTTGATGCCATCTGTTGCAAATCAAATATAAACCAAAATAATGAGAGATTCTGGCTTAAAGCGCAATGAAAGTTTAAAACAAACTTGAAAATGTTTTCGTATATGCACGTTGTTTTAGTTTTATAACTGCAGGGAAGTATTTGATATGGTTTCAGTACATAATTACAAAATTATCCCAGATGTAATATGACTGGTTATATTCATAATGCTTATATTTATATACGTATATATAAACTAAACTGTATATTTCTTTAAAATGCTCAGTGTTCACAGACCTTTGTGGTTACTAGTGAACTCACTGAATCGATCCAGTGTAATCCAATCCAATCCATTGCAATCCAAGTTTGATGCGTATGCGCGCGCGCGCGCGCGCCTCCTTAGCGTAGGTCTGCCTCGCGTTCAAGAGGTCCTGAGTTCGAATGTTGGTCAGGTCAGTTATCTGGGTAAAGTTTTTTCCGGGGGTTTCCCTTATCCTGAAAGATAAATGTCTGGTAACTCTAATCTCAATGTACTCTGGGCTCATTTGAGCAACATTTCACCCATTTCATTCATCGTCCGATATGACAACGTAGGAGAGCGTTAATTAACAAAAGACACATATGCACATATGCGGATCTTTTTCTAAAAATGCTTCTTTTTGTATATCAGGCCTCAAAACACGTACTTACCGGGTTATACATATATGTTAGAGAAAGTAAATAATCAGTAGAAGCAGGTGGAATATGGATGTATGCATTATCCTTAAATAGATGTCGATATAGATAAATGAAAATAGATAAGTGATTTAAAAATACAGTTTAGACTCTCAAACTCATTACATTCCGTCCTTTAGAAGAGTTATCGTGTAAATAATTTTGTTAGTGGAGTGAAAATGAGAATAATGACAAAAGAATCCTGAGCGGGCCGCGTAGTTGTAATTTGAGGATTTTCCGATATTTTTTACTTTTTTTTCCTCCAAATTTTTAGAAGTGCATTGGAAAAATTAACAAGGAATACATATTGTGACTTTGTGAGTTCGTAGATTTAAAAGTCCAATTTGTAGAAATTCTAAATGTTCTTTATTTGCATAGAAGTACACTTCGTAGCAGCAGAATTACATCACAATCTATAACAGTGTTCTGATTACACCTGTTTGCATCAGCTCTCGTTACAACACTTCACAGCTGTTTACTACTGCTACTCTGTTTGCGACTCACTCTCTTGTCCCCCCTCTGGCGTGTCACAGTCTGTTGTATATACCTCCATTGATAATTTCTAGACTTTTCTAAAACAAACCAGAAACCGAATAATCTCTATCAATCAAGAAGTCACCAGGAATTTCCATTTTCCTCACTTATCTGTGTCGCTAGGTCTTTTATTTCCGGCGCTGTGTTTATCTGCTTATGCAAGCTCTTTATCTCCGTGAAACACTATCCGTCTGTTATTTAGTTGTGCCGAGCCTTTTGTGCCCGTTGCCGCGACATTATGTTAGTTTCCAAATTATGTATAAGTAAAAATATATATTTAATAAACATATATACATAGAATTTCAAGCAAGTATTTATTATTTCCTGTGCATTTTTCTTCCTTACACTGTTTTAAAGGTTTTAAATATTTAATATGCTCTCTACGGCGCAATTTTCAAGCTGTCATATTGAAATTTTGGAACTAGTTTTCCGAGAATATACAACTAAATTTGCTAGGCAGTTATTAGTATAAAGAAATGTACATTACGACACAAAGCTTATTTGAATTCGATAAGTGTATCCTTCTTACAAAAGCATCAGCTCACAGTAAATATTACCTATTTGTTTTAGGACTCAATTTAGAAGTATATTTCTTAGTAAATTTATTTTTTATTTAATAAGGAACGTAGCTCTGAAATGTTGTGTAAGAGTATAAGGAACAATATCGAAAAGTTTCTGTAAAATAATTACAATTTTTGCTTTAAAAACGCAAAGTCATGTCGATTTTTAGTTGTTAGATTGCAATTCATCCAATTCTTGAAATCCTGACTATCGCTGCTTCCTTTGTATCAAAAGGAAAAGTATGATGCAGTTTGTTTTTGCAAATATTTTTATTAATTAAAATGAAGTAGAAAAATAGATGTTAATATTAACAACTTGTACACCACTAAGCGATAGAGGTAGAGAAAGTTATGTGAATGTGTCGCATCAGATTTAAAACATACTGTGGCTTTGTGGGTTCGTAGAATTAAAAGTCCAATTTGCAGAAATTCAAAGTGTTCTTTATTTTCGTAGAGATACACTCTGTTCAATCCTTACGTAACAGAATTACGTCACATACACAATCTACCAAGGTCGATGATCACAACAACAGCGTTCTGATTACATCTGTTTACAACACTCCTGTTACAACATCTCTTTAATACAGACTGTTTACGACTCACTCTGGCGTGTCAGAATCACTTATATGTACCTCCATTGCTAATTTCTAGACTGTTCTAAAACAAACCAGAAACCGAATAATCTCTATCAATCAAGAAGTCACTAGAAATTTCCATTTACCTGACTTATCTGTGTCGGTAAGTCTTTTATCTCCGCTATCTTTATTTGCCGGCTCTTTGTGTACACAAGTCGTGCTATCGTGGATAACGGGTTCGCGACAATACTGTTTCTATCATTGAAAGTGTGCAGCGTAAACTATGGTATAGTCCCGCTGCCCGAAAGGTTACCATAGATTTATCTTTGTTAACAGAAACCTCTCAGATAACACGCTGATTATTCTTGTAAGAGTGAAAGCTGATCTGCCGCGCTTCCCGGTCGTGTGCTAAGCACCAATGAACGCATCACTTCAGCCAATGGAATTAGCAGAAATCACAAATGACAGATGTATGTTCACTCCACGTGGAGTAATCAGCGCGTTATCTGAGAGGTATCTATTACCAAAGATAAATCCATGGTAACCGAACAGCGCCACTATAACCGATATCGCACGATATAGAATATAAAAGTAATGTTGCACTGTGTTCAAAACAGATGTTCCACGAAATTCAACCAAATTAATCATAACCGCTGTGATTCAGCGATAGTGTGCTTTTTGCGTATTATTATTACTCAAAGGGTCAGAGGTGCAACTGTCTGACAGTGAAGCATAATCTTCCGAACACTCTTACTCTTTTTTGAGTTTAGTGTTCTCTCATAACCCGTCCTTCACCCTCGTCTGCTTTTCATTCTTTATGACGGCAGTTTCTTGATTCAACATACTGCCTGCGTATATTTATTTGGCTTGTATATTTAGCTACTAATATATAGATATTCTGCCCGCCTCTGTGGCGTGGTGGTAGCAGCATGTCTGCCTTACGTTCAAGAGGTCTCAAGTTCGAATCTCGGCCAATGTGAGTTATCTGGATAACGTTTTTTTTTGGACCTTTTCCTTATCCTGAAAAATTTATGTCGGGGTAACTCTATACTCTATATATCCTGGACTTAAGCACCATCAATCATTTCACCCATTTCATTCTTCGTCCTGTAAGACTTATGTTGGAGGACGGAAAGTATAGCAACAACATGTTGGTATTCTTGTATTTTTATCTTATCTCTGTTCCAACCAGGGTTATACAGCAAAGCTGTAGATAATAAACGTTTTTATTACTTTGTCTTATAAGGTAGAGGAGGAGGTAGTTAATCCATTAAAAATTTGTGACTAAGATATGACCGGAAATACACGTTTTTAATCTTCAGAGTATTAAAATACATTTTTAGGAAACTCCTTTTGGTTTGTGAATGTCATATCTAGAAAGCAAGATATGGGGTAAATATCATACTTCATCCTAAATTAGATATCTTAAAAGAATGCAAGGCAAACATTTTCAAAAAATATTCATCCCAAACAAACTTAAATGGAAAAACATGTATTTTCGCATTTTGAATTTTTAGTTGTAATTTACGTCCCCCAACGTTAAGGCATATCGGACGATGAATGGAATGGGTGAAAAGATGCTCAAATGAGCCCATGGTCCATAGAGCTTAGAATTACCCGACATTCGTCTTTCAGGATAAGGGAAAACTCCGGAAAAAACTGACCGAGATTCGAACTTGGGACCTCTTGAACGTGAGGCAGACATGCTACCACCACGCTACTGAGGCGGGCGCATTTTGAAATGATTCATATTCCAATTACTTATAATTTTGAAATACTGGAAAGATTGATTAACTGTCTGTTTTTAATGTTGGTAAATAATACATGAAATAACCATTTTCATTGAATTTTAATTGTTGGGAAACTTGGAAGTTCACAATCTGTGTTCCTAAGGGCTCTGCATGCACTTCTTAGGTTCTCCCCGTGCCTCCAGATAAATAAAATAAATAACACAATCGTGAATATGTACATAGCGTTAATATTTGAAGTACGTTCAGATGATTTCGCCTTGAGTTCTAATGCTCATCGAAAATTTTAGGAAATAGATCCTCCCCAAAAAACTGAATTTTTAATGTCTCTTGTACTTCTGAAGTACTTGAACTTTGAATGGATTCCAAACAAATAATTTATCAACTTCGCTTAGCATTTGTTAACAGTATTTAGCGTCTTCACTTGTTTTCATTCCATTTAAAAGATTTTAACAAACCTATATGATGTTTCTTTGTTTGCATTAATGTATCGTTTATGTGAACTATCTTGTATGAATTTCAACCATATTTGGAAATTGTGAATTTTTTTTGTTTGGAAATTGGAATTTTTTTTATTTATTTAAACTCCGGTAAAATGTACAAAGTCTAAACTCCATACCAGCAGTTGTCGATTTATTTCATACCAGCGAATGGACTTAAAGTTAGCTACTTGGTATAAGTCCACTTTAACATTGAAGTAAATTTGAAGTAAGGAGTAATAAAGTAGAACTAAACTGTAAAACATAAATTGATGCGGAAGATACAGGATAGCACTCCTTCACAGCTGCAGGAAACTGTGTAAGTTTTGAATCCTGACCAAGAAGAAGCATTATAAAGATCCTCTTCGAAAAATATGAGATGGCGTTAGAAACAGTGACAAGTGCATTAATTTTTTTGAGGAGAGGAGTGGGGGAACTAGGGCCATTAAGTACTTACAAGATGCCTGGAAAATCCGCTGTTTGATAATGGTGTATTTAAAGTATTTAACTTCTTACATTTGACAATTGACAACTTTACCTCTGAAAACGTAGAGTCAGACTAAAAAAATTCAATGCCATAGCCGGGACTTGGACTATTTCCATTAATTGACCTAATAGTGGTTAACTATAAAGCCCGGGCCTTAAAGTACTTATATATTGTAAGTCGTCATTAAGGTAGTTGTCTCATGTGTTTATGAGAACTCCTAGTGGTTTACCGGAAAAAATACGAGTCAGTTGGAGAATTTAATGTTATGTCGGCACTTTGGCCGTTGTAGCTCAATGGTTAGAGCGGCTGGACGGAGATCAGAAGATCCGTGGTTCAAATCCCGGCTATAGCATTGAATTTTTCAGTCTGAGTCTACGTTTCCACAATTTAGCCTACACACGGCCAGTGTGAAACAACATTTAATTTCCAACTTTACCTCTTCTTGATAAAGAGAAAGTGTATTAGTGGAAGATATCCTTCCTAATGGTTATGAAGTAACCCTAAAGAAATATGTTGGAAATGCAACATTATCTGGACGCACTAGAATTGTAGCACATACTTTCGCTAGTCCTGGTTTCAAAATAAAACAGCATAGACACTTGTATATACTTATATTTGCTGATGACTTGCATTTTTAGAAGAAAAAAAAAGGGCTAGTGCGTACTCGTTTATGTATAATAGTGAACAATTCAGCTAAAATATCAAATGTTGAATAAATGCCAAACTTGATATCGAGTCCAGTATCTTCCAAAGATGCGGATATTCAAGGATATCCGTTCATTCCCTTTACATGAAACATTGTTCAGTCTTATTTTCTCAAGAATAGTTCTAACGGTTTTGATTAAACATCTACCTATATTAAAAAATAATGTATTTCTTGAATTTTCTGGAAATAAGCTGAGGTTTTCTTCATTCAGAAGGAAACTCGTGTGACTGGTGTACATTAAGCGATGGACGTAAACGTAATGCAAAAAAGTGTTAAAACACACACAATTTATTTTGAATATATTTGTGTGCTATAAGGCGTATCCGAGATATCCGTTGTTAATAACTCCATTGGTTTAACACTTTGTAAATTTTAAAGTCCGTCTAATATTAACACGACCTCATGGAAAGGGTATGGCCAGCATCTAGCTCCTAATTCTTAACCATTTGATTATCCTGTTGCCTTTGTAACTATAATAAAATGTGTATATGCTACTACTGCTATAACTTTGGCTATATCTTAGTGTACTCTATTCCCTAATCCACGTATAGTTTTGGGGGTTATGCCCACATAGTGTTCTCCGAATTAGTTATCCATATGTACGAGGGTGGGTCAAAAAGTAATGCCTCCTATTTTTTTCTCTTAAATAAGTAGGCAAGTTATGTGAAAACTTTGAATTTGGCGCAATTCCTCAAACCTTCTTCTCCCATCCCCTGCAGTAGTAGCTTCCTAAGTCAACAGGTGGCATCACAGCATCCTCTTGCAAAATGGCTGACATCGCCATTCGTATTAGACAGCGTTCTGTGATTGAATTTTTGACTGCGGAAGGTGAAACGCCAATTTTCATTCACGAAAGGCTAAAAAATGTGTATGGTGATGCAACGGTGGATGTCAGCACTGTTAGACGATGGGTTCGTCGCTGTAACGAAGCTGAAGGACAAATACCATTGGCAGATGAAAAGCGAAGCGGTAGACCGGTGACTGCAGTGACTCCATGCAACATTCAGCGAGTCATGACATCATTCGTGGTGATCGCCGGGTAACAACAGGTGAATTGTGTCTCATTACCTCTCTCAGTAAAGGCAGTGTAATGACGATTATTCAACAACTGGGTTACTCAAAAGTTTGTTCACGTTGGGTACCAAGTATGTTAACCGCCAAAACAAAGAAACAAGGAAAACAATAGCCTCCGAACACTTGCAGCGCTTCAATTTGGAGGGAGAGGAGTTTCTGGAAAAAATTGTTATTGGAGACGAAACGTGGGTTCAGTTTTTTTGAACCTGAATCAAAGAGGCAGTCAATGGAATGGCATCACACAACGTCACCGAAGAAAAAAAAAATCAAAACTCAGCGGTCGGCAGGGAAAGTTATGGCGACAGTGTTTTGGGATGCAGAGGGTGTGCTTATGATTGATTTTTTTTTTGGAGCAGAGATGCACAATAAATTCTGTCCAATACGTCAGAACTCTCAAAAAGCTGAAAGCACGTCTTCGCCGAGTTCGCCCAACAAAAACTATGGCGGATGTTCTTCTTTTGCATGACAATGCTAGACCACACACCAGCCGTTACACCACTGCAGAAATTGAGAAATTGGGATGGCAAGTCTTACCTCACCCATATACAGCCCTGACCTGGCACCATCAGACTTCATCTGTTCCGCCCACTAAAGGAAGCTCATCGTGGGATTCATTTTGAAGATGAGGAGGCTTTTAAAACGTCCGTGCGTCAATGGCTTAGGAAGCAAGACCGTGTGGTTTACCGCACTGGAATACATGCCCTAGTTAAAAGGTGGACCAAAACTGCGGAAAAGGGCGGAGATTATATTGAATAGTGAAAAAATAATCTTCAATGTTTTAGTTTTCAAGCTATGTAAATTGGATTCAATTTTCTTGGCAATTAAAAGAGAAAAATTAGGAGGAATTACTTTTTGACGAACCCTCGTTTTTCACACTGATAATCGTATGAACTTCTGGACAAAGTTTGGCTCGATTTTGTTATATTTCATTGAGGTTTTCGGTTGTATTTGGTTAGATAGAAGTTATATTATCTGGAATTCCTACAGGGACAAGGTAGAAACCTCTAGATCTCTCCCCTCTTAGGTTCCCGCGTGCAACTTCTATGTGATTTCCAGATGTACAAAAAGGAGACTGAACGCTGACTCTATATTTGAGTTAGTTCTGTGGTGATATATTTTTGGGATATGTTGTAATCTTGACACGTTAACGTGCGACCAAATGAGAGAGGTTGAACGCGCTGCGAATTTTCAGAATAAAGTCTCAGTTCTGTTATTCTGCCATCCAAGAAACATCACCGTTATACGGAAATTGAGAAGACTGCAGGGAGCCTTTGGCTGTTCTTAATCGATTTTGGTATGGAACTTATAAGATCAATAGGGAAAACATTACTTACTGAAGATGTGAACATTCATGCAAATTTAAGAGATAGTTGTACATATCCAATAAGAAAACGTTGTCATCAATGAATTTCCAAATGGAAGCTTTATATTCTAATTGTATATCATAACAAACTGTGAGGAAGCAGTACATTATTCGGTATTGTGACATTTCGACATAGTGACATTTCCGCACAGAAGGAAATTTGTGACATTTCCCAAGAGTTGGTCGTCTGTTTCCCGGAAACCGGTCTCTTAGTGCTGGTTACGAAGGAGGATTGTTTTTTGGCGGTTGCGTCCCGCATTCAGTTTTATACGAGACTCTATTGCGTCTCTTGTTTTTTGGGGGGAAGGGGGAGCCGGGGTCATACGTCAGTAGTGTCCTTGGCTTTCTTGGGTAGTACGTCAGTTGGCCTCTGAAAGATTTAGTCCCTCTTTTAAATTTCTGACACAAGCAGCAATTCCCTTCGCTTTTTGCAGACTTTGGACTGTCTGTAACATTTTCAATTTAAATTCCACAAATGGATTTTATTTGGTTATGTTTTATTAGATTACATCTTACGTATAAAAATCTAAGAACTAAACACGATTAAACAAAAACAAACAAACAACAAAAAATTTGCATGGTTGAAACACATGTTGAAACATCATGTCCAGTTTGACCTTTACGCTGTATATGACGTAACAGAAAGCATTCTAAACAGTGTTTAGATGTCATGGAAAGGGTCGTAGAGCGCGTTGTACATATGTTTGGCTTTGTGTTAAGAACTTAAAACTATCGAATCTACCTAAGCAACTAAACCGTTGACACACCTGGCTTTCTCAAAACAGCATTGACTAAAATTTTGTTGTGTCTGAAATTCTTCCCAGGTTCGAAAATAACAAAAGGCACTTATCACTAAAATCAAGGATTGTGCATGAAGATTGTGTCCCTGCGGGAGAGCGTATTGTTAATAGCTTTGTATTGTTAATACGCATATCCTTCTCTTTAATTGAAGCAAAACATTTTCAGAATATTTGTTGATCTGGATGCTGAACATACCTTCTATTGCATTGTAACTCATTTGTTTCCTGGTTGTGAAAAACGTTCTCTGTT
Organism: Mantis religiosa; assembly: GCA_030765055.1. Classification (NCBI taxonomy): domain Eukaryota; kingdom Metazoa; phylum Arthropoda; class Insecta; order Mantodea; family Mantidae; genus Mantis; species Mantis religiosa. Next base: position 16,352 of record JAUKNK010000650.1, on the reverse strand, counting down.
TTGATATAAAACAGGTTCGTATGCCTTGTATCAACTCCGTGCAGCATTTACCATACTTCCCTGATATTATGGAAATTAATTGTTCTTTCACACTAGCCTTGTGTAGGACGAACTATGAAACGATAGAGCCAGACTGAAAAATTCAATGCCATAGCCGGGATTTGAACCACAGATCTTCTGGCTTCCGTCCAGCCGCTCTAAACCATTGAGCTACTATGGCCAACCTTAATATCTGGGTGTAACCAGAAGACCTGTGGTTCAAATCCCGGCTATGACATTGAATTTTTCAGTCTGGCTCATCGTTTGATAGTGCGTCATACACACGGCTAGTGTGAAAGAACACTTAATTTCCATTAATTTTACCCAATAGTGGTCCGAACTATAAAGCCCGGGCCTTAAGGTACTTACAGCATAGTAAGTCGCCATCAAGGTAGTTGTCTTATGTGTTTATGAAAACTCCTAGTGGTTTACCGGGAAAAACACGAGTCCGTTGGAGAATTTAATGTCATGTTGGCACGTTGGCCCTAGTAGCTCAATGGTTTAGAGCGGCTGGACGGAAACCAGAGGATCTGTGGTTCAAATCCCGGCTATGGCATTGAATTTTTCAGTCTGGCTCTATCGTTCCCCGATATCCTGAAACCTTAATATCTGGGTGTATCTTTAGGAGTAAATGAATAATAGTATATTCTGCAACTATCAGACAAGGTACAAACTTTCAAGCGGAACTTACTACTTTAGTAGAGGAAGACAAGTTCAGAAATATTCTGAATGTTTGTTACAAGTGAGCTTATTGTTAATATAAATTTTAAAAATGAAAATTCTGTATGTGGATCACACACTACTTTACATTGACTTCAAAAATTATTTTGTACTGCAAAATTTGACCAGTGTTGTCAGCTTAGTGTCAGACCTTTAGGCATACTCACAAATACCACAGTAAAAAAGGAGCGGCGCAGTGATCTTCTCTCAGACATCACCTTCAAGACTATGCTTCTTTCTTTAACTTCGTTTGGATATGACTGCGTGAAAAAGTAACAAAAGACGAGTAAGAACTCGTTGTTCCTGTTTGCAAGGTACTATCAATCTAAGACTTGGTTTTCTATCACAACAGCGATCAAGTTGTCCAAGAGTTTTTTTACTGCCTATGGCTGCCTCGATTTCTCATTTATACGCACTGGTAGCAACAAACTTTATAAAACATATTTTGATTGAATAAACCCAAACATCTCCCCGAAAGCTATCGCACTATAAGTCTGTTCCCGACCTTCTCCAAACTGTTTGAAAAAAGTAATTCATCGCCGTCTTCTGTCTTACCTTAATCATAACCATGTTATTCCGCCTTATCAATTTGGATTTCGTCACAAACATTCCACCACCCATCAGCTTTTACGATTAACTCAGGCAATAGGTTTCGAGGCCTATTAGTATACCACGGCTGTTTTCCTTGATGTGGCACAGGCATTCGACAGGGTTTGGCAGGATGGTTTGCTCCTTAAGCTCTACTGCATCGGTCTTCCTAATTACTTATTACATCTAATTCACAGTTTCCTTTACGACCGCAGCTTTTCAGTACGCATTGTTGGAATGCTTTCATCCCCACGTCCCACAGGGTTCTATCTTGGCCCCGACTCTATTTCATACATACATTTCTGATATTCCTGACTTGGCTCCGATTTCTTTAGCTCTTTACGCTGATGACACAGTACTATATTATTCTCATGTTAATGTCCAGCGCGCACAACAAATAGTACAGCTCTCTTTAGATCGCCTAACTCATTGGTTCAGCACTTGGCGGATCTCTTTGAACCCTCAGAAAACCGAGGCTAAAATCTTCACTCTTCGCCGATATACTCCGCTTCCGTAGTGTCTCTTTAGGAACAATGTCCCTTGGCTTCCCCTACAACTCCCGTTAAATACCTTTGGAGCGCTTTTGGACTCTCGGCTGACCTGGCGTGCTCACATCGATCGTCTTATATCACTGGTCTCCGGGCGGCTTTCAAAACTCTCACCTCTGTTACATCGCCGTTCCAGCCTCGGCCTACAGTCTTCATTGTTACTCTACAAATCACTCGTTCGTCCGCTAATTACTTATGCCTGCCAAGTATGGGGGGGGGGGCCGCACACACATGTCATCTGCGTCGTCTTCAAGTTATACAGAATCGCTTAATGCGCATCGCTACCAACGCTCCATGATTCATCCGTAATCAGCAGCTCCATCACCTTTTCACGACTACATTCGCAGGATCGCCCGTCGTTTCTTTTCCACACTGCAAAAAGCCCCAGGAGCTGTGCATTATAGCATCAGCGTCCGCACGTGCCAACCCTCACGCTTAGAGACTACCACAGGACCTGCTTTTGAGTGATACATCTGATTCGAGTGATTCTAGTGCTTGATGTGTGTCTTACATCTCCAATATTGACTTAATTCCTCAGAGAGTATTTATTGGAGTTCTAACTTAATGTAGTTAGAGGGCGGCCTGTTAGTCTACCCTTGAGTGTTATTGTCCTTTAATTTTTTGTTCTGTTACCTTCTTTTCACTCTGATCTGTAAAGCATTGTACTGCTGATCGATCAATAAATAATTATAAATAATATTTTGGTTGAATCACACCATTATGTTCAGTAGATACTTGTTTATACATCAAAAGTATACATATGAAGGCGGTATTGTATTTATCTTTAAATATTTCTTTGTCAACAAGGAAAGCACGTATGAGAATTCACGTCAGGAAAAGTTTTGGACATTTCTGGATTAGCAAATGAATTGGGCTTTGGAAAAACTTGGAAGTAGCAACTTCTAGAGCAGCGCTTGAAACATTGCTTGAAGACAACTGTAATCTGTAATAGTTCCGCTTTGGAAACTATCTTTTCTGCTATGGTTCTTAGCGGCCATTTCTATATTGGACATGGAAAACTTTTGAGTTTGCTTAACGTTTGACTTGGGCTGTGCCCTAAATTTATGACACTTGAAGGAACCCCCAAATAAGAGACGAAGAAATAATCTTCACCTCGGAAAACGGCTTAGCAGGAATGTTCCTCACTGAGATATTTAAAAAGCCGTTGACACAAGCTAATTTCACCGATCTTCTGGGCCCAAGTGTCTGCTTTAGCGACTGTAGCATCACTTCCCCCGTTTGGTTCTGAACGGAGGAAATTCTCATGGAGTAGTGCCAGGTCGTTTCCAGAGTCGAAGTGAGAAATGTGAAGCCTTATCCTATTCTGAAACACTTGTGATGCTTCGGGCTGCAGTCTGGAAATTTCTAGCATAGAGGAAAGTGTGTTCGCCCTTTGACAGGAACTGACAGTTGAGAAAGCTCTTACAGCTCTTACGAGTGACATTCACATCCAGCAATGTTCATCGGATTTATATTTGTATTTATTTATCTTACTTCCAAGGTTGTTTCAACGGAACATGTGGTTTAATTAACACACTGTTTGTGTAGTAATTTGCACATGTTATCTTTTATTTAAAGAAAATGATTAATGTTTCATGCTTGCGTAGAAGCAAAAGGTCGATGATTGAATTGTTTTGCTTTTTGTTTAGGCTCACAAGTTTACCTTGGGAAGCATAATCACTGGCAGTCTTAAAATAAAAGCAATAGAATAAACTGTTTGTGTTACGTATCCTTTTGCCATTAACTATTATTAGTCTTTTATTAATTTTATTTGCCGTAATTTAAAGAAATTTTTTCTGTTGCATGCAAGCATTGCATTTCTAGTGTAATACGTAATGCAGTTAAATTATATTTCTTCTCTCTCTCACTCACCCTCATATTATCCATGTCGCAAACATTTTATGTTTTTATTGGCATTTTACATTGATTGATTGCCATTACCACATTAATGTTCCATTTATCATTTTAACTCCAGCAGTTAATCGTAATGCTGAAGTCCGCCCGTTTTATTGCAATACTTGAGCTCCAGGGTCGTCAAGAATTCGATGACAGTTTTTCCTTGCGGCGCCCACAAACATCATTAGAGTGGGTACTAAGCTTGCCATTATATTTAGAGATTTGCGGAAAAAACTTGCGAACTTTTACAATCTGCAGATGATTGAAGGCAGGATCGAGACTTTGGAAAATGGGGCTCCTGTTTGAAAGTCTGGATCAAGGAAACTGCACTTAAATTTTCCACCAGAACACGTTATATATGGGTATAAGCGTATTTCACTTCTTTTAACTTGTACTAAGAGAAATGAAGAGCAGTGAAACAAAAATTCCCCACGAATAAGTTGCTAATTATTAGTTAACGTTTAATGACTGTTATTAATGCAATATTCGAGAGTTAAGTCCATGTAGTTTTCTAATATCGTTATTTACCGCTTATAAAAAGCAACGTTGTTAACGTGCAGAAGCCAACATAAGTGTTCGAACGCAAACATATTTATTACTTATATTATTTTAAAGCTCCGCAGAGTAAGCATACGTAAATGCAACTTATAAAAAATAAACTTGAGTCTTCCTTTAAACATATAAACTCATAAATAGCAACTGAAACTAATTTGCACTACAAGGAGAAATAAAACGGTTACTTTACATCTGGACATAAGTATTCGAACACAGAACAGCTAGTATTTAGTTATCATTCCCTTTCTTTGAATTACTGCTGAAAATCGTTTGGGCATTGTCTGTATGTGTTGTCTAGTGACTGCAGAGTCCATATTTCTCCACTCTGAAGAAGTTCTTTAAGATGGTCCTTGTTTCTGATGTGATGCTTCCTCACATGCCCCTCGAGTTTCTTGCAGATGTTCTCTATAGAATTTAAATCTGGAGATTGGGGCAGTGTCTTCAAAGTGTGAGGAGTGTTGTACACGATCCAAAGCCTTAGAATTTCAGCAGTATGCTTCGGATTATTGTCCTGTTGGAAGAAATAATCATGTCCTAATCCCAGCTTCTCTGCACTATTTTTAAGATTGTTTTCAAGAATCCTCTTGTATTCAAATTTGTCCATGATCCCATCTATGAACACCAGTTCCCCAAAGCCAGATGAAGCTATACAGCCCCATACCATCATACTACTGCTACCATGTTTCATTGTAGCTACCACATTCTTAGGTTCCCATTCTACATTTGGCAGTCTCCACACTTTAAGACGTCCATCACTCTTGTATAAGCAGAATTTGCTCTCGTCCAACCAGAGAACCTTATACCAGAATTCTGCTGGCTTCACCACATACTATTTAGCAATTTCTATACGCTTTTTCTTATTCACCTTAACATATGGTTTCTTCCTAGGAACGTGGGCATTGTACCCAGTACTATTTAAAGCCCATTCAACTGTTCAAGGCATCCTCTAATCTCAGATGCAGTAACTCTCAGATTCTGCTTCACCATTTTTATTATTTGCCCCCTGTCTCTGGTGGCGAGTTTAGAAGCAGCACCATTTTTAGGTTTATTTACAACAGTATTTTTGTGTTTGAAGCGTTGAATTATGCAGAATACTGTAGTTTTGCTTTTGTTAATGGTTTTTTGAAATTTCAGAGAGAGATTTGTTTTGTTTGTACATATTTTTCACGATATTCCTCTCTGCCACCGTTGTCTCTTTACCTTTACGGCCCATATTATCTTTGAGTTCACAATCGGCTGAATAACTTTGAGCACACTGTCTCGAGGAAAAGCATAAACACAACTGCTATGTGGTGGGGCGCGTAGGGTACGTCCAACCACCTTTCTGTCTGTTCGATTGGGTGCGTTCCAATACTTTGTCCTGCAATAAGAGGGACAATAGAGTAAATACAGGACAGATAGTGTAATAAATACATGCAAAATGATATTTTAAATGTTGTTTCCGAGACACAAAAGGTTAATGTTTACATGTTTAAGAATTGAGCGCTGCCAAATAAATATTACAGTTTTTATAGTACGTACAATGTTACATGTTATATTATTCGAATACTTCTGTCGGCCTCTGTAGTTCTGTAGGAGGTAGCTGAGGGAGATACCGGTGTTGATCCCCGTGCCGGAATTTTTACGCTGCTGCTAGATCTAGTAGATTGCACCATGCCGCATACTGACAAAGTGCCATCCATACTGATACACAATGTGAATATAGACAGGGAGTACACCAGTTATTCTTATTGCCTATTTTATTGCGGGATATGGGGTAAGACACCCGCTAGGAGAAGCAAGGTATTATGTCCTCAAACGCAACTTTTACCTACTTGGTTACAATTGGTGACAAGTGGGTCTCATTACGAGAATTGAACATGCAATCAATATAAGGTGCAATACAGCCTCATTCATAAGCAGAATGCGTATTCCTTGGCACGTGCGCTTGCTGTGATTCACAGTTCATCGGTCTATTTGGAAACACAGCTCGCATCAGGCAAGTGAACATTAACTCAACATCTCAGTTAAATACGATTATCTATATCGTTGCACTTCTGACCTTTGCTTATACTCCGGTTAAAAATAGGACATAATTCATTTTCATAATATTTGCCCGTAACATGATTACGTAATTCCATGCCGAACTTTTAACTGTTTGTTACGATGTTTTTTTTTTTATTTCGAAATCGCAAGAAGGGGCGTGCTTGACACCCATACTCCCTTCAAAATTTGCACGGTTAATTTTATGTTGAAGCATACCTCAAACGGGGATAGATTTGTGTTAATGGATGAAGAGCTCTCTGTTTTACACTTCTGTTTGATAGGCGTGAACGGGAGGTCTGGGGTTCAAATCCTGGTAGGATTGTCCTTCCTTTCTTTCTTCTTCATTTCTTACTTCTATTTCTTAAAGAGAAATATTTGTATAATAAGTATAGTTGCGTAATATTTCTTTTCGTGGAGCAATAATAAACAATAGCCTAATTACATTTCATTGTATGCATCACCAGTGGCATCCACCACTGTGGTATAAGTAAGGATGGCTCAGTTGATTAATTCGGTGCTGGGCAACTGATCCCAAGGTCACGGATTCAAATCCAAACCAGACCGGTGGTTTTAAAGTGTGCCTAAAAGCGACAACCACATAAAGCAAATTTACTGGCGTGTAAAGCTACCCTCGTGGGCTGAAATTCCGGCACATCGATTACGCTTATATGACCGTGGCTATTGACAGTGCCGATAGCAAAATATTTTTGTTTAGTACGTTGTTGCGATGTGAAGATCATTAGTATGAAATAAGGACTTCAAATGCTATAAAACAAAAGTTTCATGATCTGTATATTTAGCCGTTGTTCCTGGAGGTAGAATTTAGAAAAGTTAATTTGTGGTAAACCTAATAGTTCTCTCAGATATTCTGGAAATCATGTTCCTCGTCCGATTTGACTTAACGTGATGATTTAAATTAACAAAAAGTTTCTAAGACGTGTAACCCCAAGTGTTTCTAGTTTCTGAATAATTTGAGATATCAAAGAAATTCTAATTTTGCTTGAACTTGTAGCGATGGAGTTCTTTACAAAAACGCAACCTGATTTTCTTTTTCTTTTTTTTTTTTCAAATGCCGAAAGAAGCATTTTGCAATGTAAAATAATACAGAAGACAATTCATTTTCATGATGAATATGTAGGAACTTATTGGAGATGAACAATTCCTGGTTTGATATTTTTTATTAAATCTAATTTGCATTTGAATCTTACTTTTCAATGTAATGCTCTTTCAAAGCTGTAATGTAGCCGTTGTCTATAAATGCATAATTTTTAATTGAGTATTGGAAACATGGAAATGATAACAATTCTGTAACATTTACTTGATGAAGTAGAAATGAGTGTTGCTGATGGTAGATTCGATTCACACGCATCTGTGAATTGCTTAAAGACTTACGTTCGGCCTTCCTCTTTGGTACAGGGGTAGCGTGACTGCTTTCAAAGTTGGAGGGGTGAAGTTCGAATCTAGTTTGCCGTAAACTTTGGTGTGTAACATCTCTCTATACGCTCTCCCTACAAAACACTGGGCATTCAAAATAATCACAGAATTTTGAGGAACCGGACTAACACCTTCCCAGAGGCAACATTCTCATTGCTGTAAGTTATTGTCACCCGAACGTTGGGACTTCCTGTGGAGCCAGCCGGCGGTGGAGCCGGATGGGAGGCGTTCGATCACGCCCACCCATTTGTCTTATAGCGGTAACGAGGGGTGGCTGGAAAAACATCACTGTGCCGTCTCTTTGCCCTCCCCCTGCCGTCTCGAACCTTCGTGATGATTCACTGAACCGCGAGACTTCGAGAAAACAGCGATATTCCTATAAAAGGAGCTGCTGTGCCGAGTGAGTCAGTTCTTGGCGAGCAGCTGTGAGGAGTACGTGCGTCGGAGGAGTGTACGTAATTGCGAGTGCTAGTGGAACTGTAATGGACGAACTGGTGAATTGTAATTGTGTGCATTACGTAATTCTGTGTATTCGGCAAGTGTTCAACTGTAATTCGGTGGAAATAAAGAACATTTTTGATTGGTGCAATCGGTTCACGAACCCACAAAGTCACATTATGCTAACGAAATACTTTTATTCATAAGCCATAGTAGCTATTTCTTATTTGGAAGCATGAGAACTTTTGTTCTCTATGAATCACTGGCGCTCATAAAGTGTTTTGACACCCTATCTATACTTTCTCGATGGTGCATATTGGTCTTTTTGCAAATTTGAGCGGCCAGAAATATCAAGGATTTTATTAAACGATACAATTGGAACATAACATTAGCCTGGTGTAATCAGTAACCTGACCGACCCGCCCCCATGAACACAAATGCACGCATATTCAGAATGCCTTGCAGAATGTGTATCTCCTGAGTGATGTACTTTCAGAATTACTATTCAACATTTAACATTTTTTAAAAAAAAAATATGTTCTAGCGATAGAGTTACTTAATGTTCTACAGTGCAAGAACGCTTATTTATATTTTAGTATTTCGGTTCCAAAAGTCTGGTCCTTTAGAGATATTATAGATGTAATAAAAAGCTCAGTTGTATTGTGTACTCATCCTCTCTTGCTGTAACAGTTATGAACACCACTGCCATTATAGTCCCATTTACAATAGCACAATTGCAGAATATGATTTGTAATTTTATCGAATATTTGTGATGTAACGTTCTGTTGAGCTTTGGCAAGTATCAAATAATGGTTGCAATATAACTTTATCTTGAAATACCATTGATGAGAATTCTGTTCTTTGAAGCATAACATTAATTTTTGCTTCCAAGAGATTTTGTAAGTAGGCTATTATTATCATGCTCTTCTTCGTGGCGGATCTTAAGGTTCAATGTTGGTGCTTTGGTTACTCAGCTTCGTTTCTACAGACAGTGCAAGGGCCTCATCAGAAGTCAGTTATTTCCTTAGGCAGTTCAGTAGCCTCTTATTTTCCTAACTACTCTGCATCAGAAAAGAAAGTTGTAATGTACTCACAGATTCTGAAAAGACTTTCACCGTTTTTCCCTTCGACCTAGAAGAGCTTTGAAAAATAAATTTTTGTGGACCTCCTCGAACATGGCTGGTTCTAATATTTCCAAGGGCCTACTTATTCCAGTTTAATTAATTCGTATTTTTCCTGAAGACGGTGTGAATGATATTTACAAGTGTATTTGCATTATGTTATTTTTAAGCCATCTTCCAGAGAATTCAAACTTTGTAGTTTTTCATTTAGCTATTCTATCTGTAGCAGAAAATGTATTCACTTTTTGCCCGCTTCGGTAGCGTAGATGGTAGCATTTTGCCTCACGTTCAAGAGGTCCCGAGTTCGAATCTCGGTAAGGGGGAGTTACCTGGATAAGGTTTTTTCCGGGGTTTTCCCTTATCCTTCTAGACGAATGTCGGGTAACTAAGCTCCATGGACCCTGGACTCATTTGAGCATCATTTCACCTAATTCATTCACCGTCCGATATGACTTAACGTTGGAGGACGTAAATTACAAAAAAAAAAAAAAAAAAAAAAAAAAAAGTAAACACTTCCTATATCGTTGTTTTGGGCAAATTTTATCCGTTTCTTCATGAACTTTAAGGAGCCCCAAGATATGTCACAGGTAATATGCCTTGAGAAAGTTACATTACATGCACCAACTGTACAACACACGTGTAATTAAAAACACAAAGAGTATATTGGAACTTAGGTGTGATTCGAAATGTTAAAATGTGTTATATTTTTTTGTAACTGAACTTTTTTAAATTTTAAATTAAGCTAAGTTGGACGAATGAAATGGGAAATTATTTGCAAATGAGCTCAGGTTCCATAGAGTTTAGAGTTACCTGTTATTTATCTTTCAGCATAAGGGAAAACTCTGGAAGAAATCTTATCCAGAGATTCGAATTCGGGTCTTCTTGACTATGGGGCAGACACGCTACCATTACGCTACCAAAACAGTATTACTTGACTTTATAACCCTAATAAAACACACACAGAGGATAAATATATTTTATATATTAAGTTTCTGTAAACCTACATATATTTTTTTATTTCTCTACTCTGTATAGTAAAAGGAGAAGCAATGCATTCAATCCAAAAATTTGAGATCGAGATTTCACCGGAAATACATGTTTATAGAAAAAGGTGTGTGTGTGTGTGTGTGTGTGTGTGTGTGTGTGTGTGTGTGTGTGTGTGTGTGTGTGTGTGTGTGTGTGTGTGTGTGTGCGTGCGTGTGTTTTTTAACGGCATGACTCAAAATATCTTTCGAGGAAGTGGCAGGAAGACTTTAAAGAAAAAGCCTACAGCCCAGACTACCTTTAATAAGGACAATTTTCCAAAATTTTGATTTTCTCAAAAGTGGCTGTAACATTTTTCATTAAAATATCATAAGTTTTATGTATTTTCATGACAAATGAAATGTACAGGGTGATCAGTTTGAAATGTCAGAAAAGTAAGACCTTGTATAATGGAAACTATTCAGCTTTATTGGTTGGTAATGGTATACGTTTGCATAGGGAAGTCATAAAATTTGTATGTAGCGTATTATTCAACATGACGGCCATTACAAATGCGGCACAGTTCATACCTCGCGCCCATGTTGCACTACGTGGCTTGCAGAATTTCTGGAGAGATTTGCTGAAAGGCCCCTGTAATCTTCCTCCGCTGGTCGGCTAGATTTTTTGGCCTTTTTGCATATACCGTTGACTTAATGTAGCTCCTCCCCCTAAAAAAATCTGTGTTAAGTCTGTGCTGTTAGGCCATGGGATGGATCCATCACAGTTGCGTTTAGCTGATTTAATCGATTGTGCACTATGAGAGCCCAATGCGATGGAGTATCGTCGCAGTTGATATATAAGGTGTCTAGTATCCCATATTCCTGTAAATGAGGTATCAGAAACTGCTCAAAGTAATTGACGGTTATGGGTACCTTCGCCGAATATGGTATGGAAACATCCAACCATCTCTGAATGTTGTGTGTGGTGTATTCTGCTCTGCTGATAAGCGGCGGAGTGACTTGTGTACTCTGAGTCATGGCGTATGGAATCTTCTCTGTTGTTATCACGCAGTCTACCACCTGTTTGAGGCACTTTCAGATTATTTTCCAAGAACATGTACCATTTAACAATGTCTCGATATGATGGGACATATCGGCAGTTATACTGACTTCTGAAAGCTCGGTGGGTCAAAAGTACACTAAAAAAATTGGTATACCGTACAAAACATTGAGCACGATCATCGTATTTTGTTTTCTTTGAAAGATAGCGTTGTCACGTCACTAGAAACATCAGTCATTTGTTAACTGCCAACTTTCCCGCTTACATTACACAAATTGCTCAGAGATATGTACATTAACTTCATAAATATAATGTTTTACCTTTCTGACATCTCAAAAGGATCATCCTGTATATCTTGAATTTTCTGGAAATGTCCACAGAAGTTCTCTCTGCCTTCTGGATGCATTTTGCATAACTGCTAAGCCGCAAGAGATATCCAAAATCGTCGTACACGAACATTTAAAGCTTATTGAAACATACAATTTATGACAAGTACAATTATTTTGTGTGAGAAGTGAGCCAGATATTTCTGGTTATTTATCTGAATTTTCCAACACATACTGCTCTCAAACAAGAAGACGTTATTCATTTCTTTAAAGCCTCCATACAGCGATCAGCTGCTTTAGTTTTGACTATGCTTAGAGACCTGATGTATTCTTGTGTTTCCTTTGAAGAGTAACAATAAAATAATTTTTACAAATGTCTATTTCGAGTAACAAAATGTGGATATGATTTGTAAGATTAGTTTTGTACAGGAGTTCTAAGTCACGTTTAAACATCAGATGTTTAAATATATTTTTTTTATTCTTTCATTTATCTCTAATAAGTAGAGAAAGTATTGCATTCCATCTAAACATTCGATATCGAGAATTAACCGGAAATACACGTTTTGTTATCCTATAAAAATAGCACGCGCGCATTATTTGTGTGTGTGTTTCAACAACGAAAAGTCTATTAAACCCCAAACTTGGTATTTAAATTCAGCGTCCTCTAAACATATAAGATTTTTAAGAAAATCTGCGCACCCTAAACTACTCTTTATATGGAAAAAGGTTTCATCATTTTTATACTCTCAAAAATGGCTCTAGCGATTTTGATAAAAATAACATGTTTAAGAAGTTTGCATGAACATTTTTTTTTTCTCTAAATTTTCTGATAATGGCCCATTAAGGTTTTTCATTTTGAATGACCTTTGTTTAATTTGTAAACTGTAAGAGATAGACAGAATCTTAAAAGATAAAATTTGTCTTTTTTTTTTTTTTTTTTTAGTAGATTGTCCGCTTCTGATATGCGTTTTGCTATTGGTTTACTTTCCTAATCTGGGGAGACGCTGCCTACTCGTTTCTTTCTGCAGTCATGCAAAAGTATGGACTTGAATCAGCACATAGCATTTTTGTTTGTTTGTTTGTTTGTTTGTAATTTACATCCTCCAACGTTAAGTCATATCGGACGATGAATGAAAACGGTGAAGTGATGTTCAAATGAGTCCGGGGTCCTTGGAGTTTAGAGTTACCCGACATTCATCTATCAGGATAATTGGAAAACACCGTAAAAAACTATCCAGGTAACTCACCCTGACCGAGATTCGAACTCGGGACTTCTTGAACGTGAGGCAGACACGTTACCATCTACGCTACCGAGGCGGGCATTCAGCACATAGCGATGGTCGGTCTGAGTGGCTCAGTTGTTTAGGACTGACCTACTAATCCTAAGGTCGCGAATTCAAATCTGGCCCAGACCTATGGTTTTTGTGTTTCAAGTGATAGCCTCATGTCACTCACAGATAAACAACTCCTGCGAGACAATACAGGCACACTGGCGGTGCTGGTATGATTCTGACAATTGATAACTTGTTGACAAATACAGTATTTATTTACTGTACAGTGGCACCCTCTTAAACATCTGACTTTTGTCTTTATCGTTTGTATCTTATAATGAAATATGTAAATGTGAATTGATCAGGGGCGACTTCTGAGGTAGTGCCGCTGTGCCATGGCACCATCTGAATGAAAACGAAAGAAAGAGAAGTGTATAGGAATTGCGCAAAAAAAAAAAAAAAAAAAAATGTTTCTGAGTATCTGCTCCCTCGTGTGAATAGGTGTGTTAAACGCAAGCGCTCTGTCCTGATTGTTTTCGTGGCTTTAGGCTGATTCCAGAGCGGCACCATCTACGCTCATAAGCGCCTGTGTTAAGGGCTAGGATGTCTGCTTATACACGGCTTCTTATGGGAGAAGGTGGTGCCGAGGTTTCTCTGACGCATAACTTACGCTTTATCCGCTAGAGTGCAGTAAAGCACGGGACTTAAGGTACCTGTCTCTCTGTCGCCAAATTGTACACGAACGTTTCGTATCACATTCTCCATGAACTGTATTATCAAACTTTTACTGTGCTCGTTACACCTGTGCGTAACAAGAGTACGGATGTAATAAACATCTATTTCTGTTTCCCTGTACGTTCTGTTTGGTACAGTATATTATAAAATAGGATGAATTATTGATAAGATTAACTAAATCGTTCGAAATTGGTACACATATTTAAATTTTAACAACCCTTAATTAATTTGTTTATGGCACCGTCAATACAATGCCTCGCCGGCCGCCCCTAGAATTGGTAGTTTATGTGGACTACCAAGATATGGATAGAATAATATACTTTTATAAGAATAAATTGCAGAGAAGTGGTAAGAGGTTCATGTGTATGCTACACGCAGATTTTTTTCATTATTTATTTATTTTCGCTGAGGGAGTACTACACAAATTACCCAGAACGGTAATGAAATGAGGTATAATATAAAACAAATCTAACTCGTGATCATTTTGTATCAGTAAATCTTACAAATATATATGCTGGTAAGCAGTTTTATAACTTGAATATGCTGCTGTAAATCAACTTTCATTTTCAAATACTTCAAATTTGATTTGTCCAGATTTGCCATTGGGAACACTGTGAGGCACTTGTTACAGTTGTGATGTCACAAGTTATTCTGTTATAGTCGTATATTATTGTAACAATTATTCGGTAGTTGGTCTTAACGAGCGACACTAAACTTTTTTCCTTTTAAGGAAATAATTGCTGTAGTCACTTAGTGCTGCAAGAAGCTTAATGAGAAGGCAACCAGGTTATGCGCTTAGATATGATTAAATTTATGTTAAACGAAAGCATGTGCTGCCTTGGATGCTAGCGAAGCCACTTCGTTACAGTTAGGGTTATTTATTATTAGAATTTAGTACAAGTTAGTAATGCCTATGATGCAACAGTTAAAAATGACGTAATACCAGAAGTCTGCATGCATGTGAATTATGTAGGAAAAAGCGAAATGTGTACGGCAGTACGATAACTTGATCACACCACGTACTGCTCCACCAGCATACCTAGTTTGTAAGTGTAATTGGGCGTTTTGGTTATAAGGATAAATTACAGAGGCATGAATATAGAACTGCGTTGGTTTTCTATTTTTAATGATTCGCAAATAGAGAGCCAGTGGAAATAATAAAACCCTGCTGTAAGTAATTACAGTCATTGAGAAATAGTGAAAGTGAGCAGCAGATGCAAACGCTAAGGCGAATTATACAAGGTAGAAAATCATTGTAGCAATGTTCAAATAAGTTTCACTCTTACGGTGGTTCTGTCTCTGAATGCAAAATATAATGTTGGTACTTCATGGCTTCTTATTCTAAACTGTAGCACTTGTTGGATTTATGTTTCCCTAAACCTAAATCATGTTTCTCAAACGTCTCGCAGCCTTCGCCGTCCTTTATACAATTCCCCTCTCGCCCCCTTTATCTTACGTACTACCTCTGTCCCAAAATAATCGTCGCATTTCCTTAGCAAGTACTTCATTGACAATTGAAAGGAATATACTTACGACACTGATAAACCACAGCAAACCGATGCTTTTGACAGTACTCAAAACTGTACCTGACCACTCAACATTTTGTAAAGCCCCCCAAGCTGATATGACAATTTCGAAATCACACTGTAGAACCAGAGGTAGTACCTCAACCGTTGCATTTTCTGTTTCCCCATGTGAGGCAGTTTATAACAGTTCTTTCCATGAACCTTCATGCGTTGCACCATAACTGTTGCAGGGTCAAGGAAACATTGTTTAGTGTCTCAGCAGGAAGGTCGTTGAAGACTTAATGAATAGCAGTAACAAGTTTATGTACTGTGGACGTTGCCTCTTGATATTGGAGAGGCTGATTGGTGCGGAAGAAGCCCAGATCAACGGCATTCATATCTGGGCTATTTGGAGACATTGCTTCCCAACCCTATCTTATCAATGGAGGGGTGCCCCAAGGTAGTGTACTAGGGCCCCTGCTTTTCTTAACTTACATCAACACCCTTCTTACTATCTGGAGCTGCAACCTCTACCTGTTTGCTGATGACACAGCAATCACCACGGCCTCTTGTCAACACTTCACGGCTGTACAACGTCTTCAGCGCTATGCTGACATGATTTCCACCTGGTTCCTCACATGGCGACTACGATAAACGCCACAAAGTCACAGGCAGTTACCTCCACCCGTCGCCAAACCAAGACGTTCCAGAACTACACCTAGCAGGAGAATACATTCCCTGGAGTATTCAGGCCCAATATCTAGGAGTACAACTTGACATAGTCTCACGTGGAAGGCACACATTCTATCTGTTGCCTCCAAAGTTACAAAACGTATGGGTATGCTATACCCGCTTTATAATAAAAAGTCACGTATGAGTCTCAGGAATAAGATTCTCATATACCAACAAATATTTAGACCGGCTATAACTTACGCATGTCAAGTCTGGGGTGCTGCAGCACCCTCACACTTAAACTCCAGGTCCTGCAAAACCGTTATCTCAGAATTGCTACAGGTGCTGAATGGTGTATCCCCAACATCAGCATACACAACGACCTCTCATTTCCCACTCTCACCAACTGCATCCTAAATCTTTCACATAAGTTCTATTCTTACCTACCATGCAGTTT
>JAUKNK010000649.1:867500-889421 GCA_030765055.1 Mantis religiosa | reverse complement strand
GTGGTAAGGGATGGTGCCATTTCTTGCTCGCTCTCTTTGTCTCCAGTTGGTGGAAGTGAAACCAGGTTTCGTCCCCAGTAACAATTCTGGGCAAGGAAGCCATCACCTTCCCGTCCAAAGCGCCGAAGAAGTTCTTCACAAGCATCAACACGTCATTCTCTCTCATTTCAGGACTCAGCTGCCGCGGCACCCATCTTGCAGACACTTTGTGAAAGTGGAGCTCATCATGCACAATGTAGTGTGCTGACCAATGACTAATCTGTAAACATGCTGCAATGTCATTCAGTGTCACTTGACGGTTTTCTTTCACTGTGGCGTCAACTGCTGCAATTTTCTGTGACTCGTTGTGCCTGACTTGGGCGTGGAGCATCTTTCCATTCGCCGATGAATTTCAGTAGGTTTCACACCTTCACTACTCAAAAACCGAATAACAGAAGACTGTTCTTCCCTGGTGGAAGTCGCAAGTGGGGCGGCCATCTTTATACTGATACTGCGACGCTATGTGTGCATCTGCACTATGCTGCCACCTACAGGCCATTCTGCACGCTGTTTGTAGTACGCTTACCAAATTACAGGATAAAGGCGCGAAATTTCGATTTGCTATTACAAATTTAAGGTTTTCATTTGACTCACCCTCTTATTTTATTAAAATATATTTTTATATATTGCACGTTAAGGTACATTTTTCATAATGTGCTTCATATTTTCTATTTTTAATAAAATATATTGGTAAATTTCATTTATGTTTTGCATGTCTCTAGTGATTAACATGAACGAAATACAGCCACCTCGCCTGTTTTAAATATTTTTTTCTCAACAAATATTGCTGGTTACATATCTATGAACATCATTTCAGAAAGAGAGAGAGAGAGAGAGATGAGAGAGAGAGAGAGAGAGAGGAGAGAGAGAGAGAGAGAGAGAGAGAGAGAGAGAGA
Source organism: Mantis religiosa (assembly GCA_030765055.1). Lineage (NCBI taxonomy): Eukaryota > Metazoa > Arthropoda > Insecta > Mantodea > Mantidae > Mantis > Mantis religiosa. The sequence goes on along the minus strand of JAUKNK010000649.1, from coordinate 888,486 downwards.
GAGAGACAGAGAGAGAGAGAGAATGTGTTTGAACCTTTTTTCAAACCACTAAATCAGCATAAGGTTGCAAGAAACCTACTTAATCTTCTATATTTACAATCAGTTATAGAAATGTAAAAACTTCGTACGTAAGATAAAATATTAGGGGATGTTGTTCGTCGTTTGTTTCTTAAATTCACAGCGATTTTGTGGCTTCCCAGTGTATAAGGGACTAGGATAAGGACACTCCTGGTAGAGTATGTTTCAGGGCTCTCGACATGGACATGGTCATCAGCGAACTCTTGGTAGAGAAATTATTATAGCATTGTAGGTTTCAGAACGTGATGCCAACAACGGGCTAGAAAATTATGCAGAGTCTAATATAAACGTGCCTTATCAGAATCTAAAATAAGACTGTGACAGCTGAAGTGGAGAGATAATAGCCCGTAGGCTTGGAATGTTGTAGAACAAATTTCCGTTAACCAATGAAAGGTTTTGTTTCATTCTTTCTCCCCTTCCTTCCCTCCCCGATTCGTTGCTTCCTTCTTTCTTTCCTTTTCTTTTTTCAAAGAAAATAAGTGAAGTAAACTATTTAGGAAGACACACAGGTCATGTGGTTTGCTGGAATGATAGATTCAATAAGTGTCATGCCTTTTGCTAAACTAACTCAAGCGAAAGTACTCTCATAGCATTTTTACGCTATTGGCAGCGGACATTCAAAACGCGTACCTTCAACACCCAATAACAAAAACACATACATACACAAAGAGTATAAGAGAAAATATTCTACCAGTGAAAGTATCCATAGAATACAAAATTCTCAACCTATACCTCAACGATAAGAGCAACTCGGTAATGTAAAATGATGGACTCAGCTGGAATAGTCATATCTGTAGCAGACATGGCAACCCCGCATCACACCAAACTCACCAATAAAACAAATGAAATAAGCGGAGGTGATCTTCTGAGGCAAAGTGGCAAAAGGAATCACTTTTTCGCTACACTTGTAGCTATAACAGAAACAAGAATGTGAGACTAATTAACAAAACATAGTGAAAAAGAAAACAGGAATAGTAAACAAGTTTATAAATATGGAGTGATTTGTATAGACCTTCTTTATTTATTCCATTGGAAATTCATTCAATGACCCATTTTCAGCACCAAATTAAGCATAATGTTCTGGAGTTTCGATTCCTGGTCACTAGATGTGCAGATGTTTGTTTTATTCCTAATCGCTATTGTTGGCGGATGTTTTCGATATTTTGTTCTAGTCCATGTGAAAATACGAAGTTCAATTACAACTACTCAAAGAGCATACGAGAGAGAATTTGGTGTTCGTAATCCTCCCTAAGGAAACACAATACTGACACTGGTAAATAAATTGTAAACTACTGAATCTCTGGTGAGTGAGAAAGGCAAACATCGTCCATCTAGGCTTCTCACCGTTGTTGTTGACGTAAGAGCACGACTGGAGCAGTTACCCAAAAAATTATTACGATGCTTCTCGCAGGAGACAGGGTACACCTACTCAATATGTCAGAGAGCTGCGAAAACTGCAGGCCTAAAGCCATATTAGGGTTACCATTGTTCATCAACTTCAGGAACCGATAAGGATTAAATATTGAACTATGTATTGCCGTTGGTTTCAAACGTTCACTGTGCAAAATCCTGCCATATTTTCCATCACATGGTTCACAGGTAAGCATGGTTCTATGAGAGCTATTCAATAAAGAATGATCACAATTTTTTTTTTGACAACGTACCTTTACTCATCCTCATGATTTTGATGGTCCTTCTCAAAATAGTCTCCCCTGAATACGATGCACGTGTCCCAGCGTTTCTGCCAGTCTTCAAAGACATGCTGGAAACAATTTTTTGAGAGATCCTTCAAAATCGCATCCGCAGCCTTCCCCACTGCTTTTGATGATGAATAATGCCTCACACGAAGGCGTTTCTTCAAGTTAGGGAATAGAAAAAAGTCACATGGGGCTAAATCCGGACTATAGGGAGTGTGAGGAATGCACTTCACGTTGATATTTGCAAGATATTCAGCAACAACATTGGCAATATGCGGCCGCGCATTATCAGGGTACAGCATCCAACCTGCGTCAGGGAAATGTGGTGTTTTGTGCCTAATATGAACTTGCAATGTTTTCATGACATCATTGTAGTATTGTCCAGTTACTGATGTGTGTGCAGGTACAATATGCTGATAAACCATTCCATGAATATTAAAGAATGAGATGACCATAACTTTCCCAGCAGAAGCAACCACTTTTGCTTTTTTGGAGGTTGGTGATGAAGGAAATTTCCACACTGAGCTTTGCTATTTGCTCTCAGGATCAAAATGATGTAGCCAAGTTTCATCAGCAGTGATTACGTTTGAAAGAAACTCCGGATCTTCCTCTAACATCAACTTTAACTGCATGCTACCTCCATTGCAGCGGTAGACGATACTGAACCTGTCGTAGCTTGGCGTAAACAAATTATGATCATTCATTATTGAACTGCCCTGGTATGACACGTTGCTGTCCAGAAGACATGATTACATCTGAACAGAGTATACATAGACTGGACTCACCATGTATGTGCGATAGGCTCAGGTAAACATCTGTGTTGCGATTTTGTTCCGATACGCCTTCTCGCTTTGGCATGTAGTGCATTAACAGTATAATTTTTAAGTTGTTCGGGAAAATAAAATTCTTTTACTATAAATTAAATGTCAATCGCAATATATATTTGTTAGAGATGGTTTCAGTTAGTTAATATGCACATGTTACAGTGTGCAGTAGGAGGGATAACAATCACAGGAACAAACATTTTATCTTTTCCCATTTTCTTGCTTTCACTGCTTGCTTATGGAGTGTTCCGTTCCGATCAAACACTAGTCGTGTTCATTTGTCACGCTGATTCAGTAATATGGAAAACTTGTTTCCTCAGCACACAGCAATCTCTACAACGCATTTCCAGTTTAATTAGCTCTTTTATTTTTGAATGTAGAGCAATGCTGCGGAATTTATCTACCAGTACAAAGGATACGTTTGCAAGCGACCTATTCACCTTTATGCTTGAGAGAATTGACCTTATTAGCTATCATAATCAGCTTGAAAATGTACGTATGCAAGCAACATAATATGCATTACTCTGTGGTCGAGTAATTAGTGAATTAACATTTAGAAACAGAGGTAATATCATGTTATATGGCCCATGCAAGTTTATTATTAGCTGACATTATTATCAACGTGCCATCAAATTTGTGCATACAACCCTATCAAATATATACAAGTTAATTTTGTCGCATGGACTACGTTTATTTGAACTTCTTTATTTATTTGCTTTAACGTTTACGTCGTGAACTTAATGTACACACAAAGGGCAGCGAGTGACGTGATGTTTCATTACAATATTAGTTATCCCGTTTGAAACCTCAGGCGCAGTGTATCCAATTTGAATCAAATCTCTTATGATCATATAAAATATAAGCCCCGTTTGTAAAACTTTTAATTACATTATGGCAAGATAATTTCAAGCACTCGTTATAGCATTCCATTTTAAAATGTAAATTGGGTATTTTAATTTCAGTTTAGAGGGAGGTAATGTACTTTTATACTCATATAAGAGATTAAATTCAGATATTCAAAACTATTTTTCCTCAATTTTCCTTTTCTCTCGAATAGAAAATATAAAACATTAATTGAAGGGACTTAATTTTTCAGGACTGACAACACATATGAAAATTTCTAATACAGTTCAAAGTCTAGAAAATAAAATAGAAAAATATAGTCGTAAATGTTTTATTTTGTAGCTTACGAGTTGTGCCATTAAATTAAGAACCATCTCGTTTTTATTTAGATATTATTTTTACTTATTATTTTCTACTACACTTATGTACAGCAGATACAGTACTGTACACATATTTCGGCCATAATTACATTTGACTAGAGTACACCTTCTGAAATCCCTGAATGCGTTGCTTTTGGAAAATTTCTCGTTATTCGTTTATTCTTTTAAACAGAATGTCACTATTCGTTTTATGTCCTGGTCCAGCAAAGTAAATGTAATGTCAAAGCTATCTTATAGTGACCAACTCTTAAAGGATTTGACTGTCGCTCAAGTCCACTGTAATCTATTAGTGCCATTGCCCATATAAGGAAAGGTTGTGGACACTAAATTTCTACAATTGCCTCAATTGAATGAAGCAGGTAGAAGAGTATGGTTTCAAACAACATGCTCTGCAAGACCGAGTGGAGAATATCGTGTGAATCCACACATTAGAATTTTTTATTTATATACAGGGTGGTAGAAGAAATCATGTGAATATACTGCTTAAGACCTTTGCATTTTTTGCTATATTATTCTTACTTCTTTTATGATATAAGAGGGTGGTCTGAAAAGTTTTGAACTCAACATGAAGATGGCAGCCAATGAATTTCGTTGTTCATCTGTTGACAGTTACTCACCAAAGTTTCAGCCATTTTCTATGCTCATTTGTTGTGTAACAGTCGTTTGAGTGAGTTGATGTGAGTGATTTTATGAAAATGGACAACATCGTGTATCGAGTTGTCATTAAATACTTGTTTTTGAAAGGTAATACGCCTACGCAAATCAAAGATGAGTTGGATTCTGTGTATGGGGACTCTGCACCACCATTTACCACACTGAAATTTTGGGCAGCTGAATTTACACGTGGCCGTAAGAGCTTGGGAGACGATGAACGTTCAGGACGTCCAAAACTGCAACTACCGACGAAAACATCTCCAAAGTTCAACAAATGGTGCTAGAAGACCGCCAAATTAAAGTAAAAGAGATAGCAGAGGCTATGAACATATCAAAAGAACGTGTTTGTCACATATTAAATCAACATTTAGACATAAAAAAGCTGTCCGCGCGTTGGGTGCCACGTTTGCTCACGTTAGAGCAAAAACATGTTCGAATGAACATTTCAAACGCTCTGTTGGCGTAGTTTAGGTGCAATAAATCCGAATTTTGGCGCCGATTAATTACTGCAGATGAAACCTGGATACACCATTATACGCCCGAAATAAAATCACTGTCCAAAGTGGACTGCAAAGGTGGAACCGGTTCCAAAAAAAAGAAGCAAAAGCTGTTTTTTCGTTTGGGAAAGTGATGGCGACTGATTTTTGCGATAGTCATGGAGTTATTTTAATCTATTATCCTCAAAAAGGAAAAACCATTACGGGAGCATATTACGCAACATTACTTGACAAGCTGAAGGCAGAACTTGCGGAAAAACGGCCATATTTGCAGAAAAAATCTTGTTTCACCAAGACAACGCACCGTCTCACACCTTAGGTGTTGCAGTGGCGAAAATCTACTAATTACGGTTTGAACTGTTTGACCATCCACCTTACTCAACAGATCTAGTCCCAAACGACTTCTTTTTGTTCCCTCATCTGAAAATTGCGCTCGGAGGACAGATATTTTCTTCAAATGAAGAGCCAATCACCTTCGTGAACAATTATTTTGCAGAGAAAAGCGCCGAGTACTATTTGGACGTATTACTGAAACAGAGCATTGCTGGGAGAACGTAGAGTTACAAGGAGACTATGTTGAAGGATAGAAAAAACGTTTCTGAAAAAATGTCTTGTATCTATTTAGGTCGGAAACTTTTCAGACCACCCTCATATTTTGAGCACTAAAGTATATTATGTTAAGCTGTACCTTGGCCCTTTGCTAACAGGGCAACTTTTCAATATAATTACATCCTTTACAAGTGTTTACCCTTTAAATAGTCATCGCTTTTCATTTACTTTTCTATTCTGCACCAATTTTTCGTATTTATCAAATTTTTGACTACCCCTGTAAATTATTACCACATTGTTTCACTGCCTGTATTCATTTAACCTCTCTTTTCAGTATTTCTCAGCAGCACATCACCCCATTTCTTGAGTCTCCTGTCCCTATTACTAATTATTTAGAGTCACTAGCAGTTTTTTCCAAATCTTATTGCAGTTAACGTATCACTTTATCATACAGTATAAAATCCTCTTCTCAGCTTCTCACAACCCCTTTCTAATCTCTCTTCCCTTTCTGCATTTTGTACAGGCGTATCACATTTGCTTATATATTTTCTTGTATCTCTCACTGACCCATTCTATTTCTTCCTTTCAACAATTTATCCATAATAGCTATATTTTTGCCTTACTAATATGCCCCTACATATAAATAGCCCAGGCTAATTCTCATCCCTTTTCTAACTTCTTGAAACTCCACACTTATTTCACTCTGCTTTTCCCTGATCCCGTATATCCCCACATTTGTTTCACTCTTTTTCTTCATCTTCTCGATTCCCACACCTGCTTTACTCTGTACTCCACGTAATGCAATTTAATATCTTATTTTCTTCTTCTCTTCGCCGACCCCCATTTCTGAGATTTCCCCCTCTTCTATTCCGTTTCCAATGTTCATAACTTCCTCTTCCTTAATTCACACTGCATTTACTCCACGTGTTTTCTGGACATTCACACAGTATCAAAGTCTGATTGAGTCTGCTGCAGCAACAACGATCGTATGCTTATTTGAATAGCATGGGCTTAAACCTGGCACTAAGTTGTCCCAAATCACAAAAGTTCTCTAGCGTGGATGGTAGCCTGTCTGCCTCAAGTTCAAGAGTCCCAAGTCCGAATCTTCGTCAGGGTGAGTTATCGGGATAAGACTTTTCCGGGGTTTTCTCTTATACTTAAAGCCGAATGTCGGGTAGCTCTAAGCTCCATGGACCCTGGATACATTTGAGCATCATTTCACCCATTTCATTCATCGTCCGATATGACTTAACATTGGAGGACGTAATACAAATTAAAAAAAAAAAGAACATTGCATATACAACGTTTTAGGAACAATTTTTTTAAACAAAAGCAGAAGAAGATTGTACTTTTTATATGATCTTACCGAGAATTTTGTTCTTAGAGTCTGCTAAATTTATATAATCATCAAAATATTAGTAAATCTAACCAAAATTCCACGGATCATACAAGCGTATTTTCGAAAAAAAAAAAAAAAAATAATAGTAACAGTAATAGTAACAGTAATAATAATAATAATAATAATAATAATAATAATAATAATAATAACAATAACAATAACAATAACAATAACAATAACAATAACAATAACAATAATAATAATAATAATAATAATAATAATAATAATAATAATAATAATAATAATAATAATAATAATAATAATAATAATAATAATAATAATAATAATAATAATAATAATAATAATAATAATAATAATAATAATAATAATAATAATAATAATAATAATAATAATAATAATAATAATAATAATAATAATAATAATAATAATAATAATAATAATAATAATAATAATAATAATAATAATAATAATAATAATAATAATAATAATAATAATAATAATAATAATAATAATAATAATAATAATAATAATAATAATAAATGACGCTGTCAATTTCCGGTATCATATCGGTGCTGCCACTGTGCCGGAGTTTCGTTCCGCAGTTGTTTTTTTATGCATGTCAGTATTTGTACTGAAGTCAAAGATTTGAACTGCGCAGGGGAACCCCTACTTAGGTTCAGTAGGTCAACACCTAACCAAATGAGCCACCGAGACCACTGATGATGATGATGATGATGATGATGATGATGATGATGATGATGATGACGACGATGAAAATGGGCTGTCTCAAAAGCTATATTTCAGTTTAAAATAATTACTGTACTCTCATTGGAGTACAACATTAGCTTTAATTTTAGCAGAGGACAAAATGCAGGACATTACAGATTGAACTGTAGCCACAATAATGATCTTTGAATTAAGAGAGGAATTGCAACTGTCCCTGAATGAGATGCTTTGAGGATTAGTTCCAAATGGCCTTAGAAATGCGTGGTGTTCCTTTACATAATTTGGAAACATGTTGTATAGATGAAACGTTCTCGGCGAGATGAACAATTTCCATTCAACCCAGAGTGTATGGTTATACTGGAAATGTAGATCTCTACCGCCCCCCCCCTTGTCATTGAGGGAACCTTTGAGGTTTGTGCGATATGCGGAGAATTTCGATTCACTTGCTGAGAGGTATGTGGCTTAATGGTTGGCATGCGAGCCGCAGTTTTGAGGCTCGATCTACAGCCTTGGTTTTCGACTTCCATCCACTTTACACACAATATCATTCAGTAATAACTGATCACTGCCCTTTATTAGTGTTAAATGTTAACAAACTGATGCTGGAAAATAGGCACAAATACCGGTTGGTCCTTATTCATTAACTGCATAAAACTAAAATTTATCCAAAGCAGTAAACAAAAGAATTTAACAATATAACGATTTGCTAAAAAAGTAGAAGCTGTCATGGACTTAAAAGCAGCATTTCAATTGTTTCCAAGAAAAGTTTTACGCAAAAGTAACTACATATAACTTTCTCTACTCTTGTACAAACTGTTCTTTCACACAATTATGGGTGTATTAATTTCATGATAATCGAGATAAACTTTCAGGATTGTAGTACATGGGGAGTAAGGGAACAGTAAGCCTGAAACGATAATTCAATCTTTTGAGAGCTGTTGTCTTTGTATGACCAATATATAAACTAAAAAGATAGTGCTATTTCAGAAGTATAAACAATAGAGAATTCAAACAAATAACAACAAAATCTCGGAAACGGTTCACTCCACAAAAAATATATTGGATATAAATTGTATTTTAAGAAAATATACATTTCTGGCAGAAGATTTTCTCTATATTTTACAGTTTACTAATGATGTGAATGATATTCAAATGAAGAGGCTTTCAGATAATTTTCAGAAAATTCAAGATATTATTTTGTCAAGATTATTCCGAAATATATAATGATTTAAGAGAATTGCCAAATATAGAATTTAACCGATTATTATTTTTTGAGTTGCGTTTTTCACACACTGATTTTTGGTACCCAAACATAATTAGCGGTGAAATATCTGTAGGTGGAATCTAATACATATGCTAAATAACGCTAAGTACGTATCAGAGATGTATAACTAAATAGAATATTACATTAGGAACAGAAAGAAGGTTTGATAGTATTAGACGTAAATAAAAGCATCTGCAGTAAAGAAGAATTGTGGAAAATACCAAAAGGGATGAAAATAAGTGAAAGAGAAGAGAAAAATTAATGAAAGAAATATCTAACTGATGTTATCGAAGAGAAACAATTGAAAGTTGGGCATGTGTACACAAAGACGAAGGAAAGGAGAGTTAAGTAAGCAATAGAGAGGAGAGTAAAGGGAAAAATAGGAAGATGAACGCCAAAACGTAGGTGGAAAAAGACAATAGAGGGAGTCGAACAGAAACTAGAGAAAAACAATGTTTGAAATGAAAAGAAATTGAAGAAATGGATAGAAAACGTTGAAACCGATGATTGGCAGCAAGAAGGTTTCAAGATTAAGAATCAGAGGGAATAAAACAAGATTGTTTTTAAACATAATATTTATTTTTGAATAGTTATACGAATAATGCTTCCAAATTACTCACGGGAACTCCCCTAGATTAGTTTTACCGCTGTTCTCCTTTCGCACGCTCTGACCAAAACTGATTTATCATCTAGGTATAGGGCGATCCATATAAACCTGAGCACTTCAATAGGCCATAATTTTTGAAACAATAATAGAACACACGTCCAACTTAGGGAGAATATAATACACAATTGGGAGATTACATTACACTATTTACAACTCAGAGAAAATGTTGGAAGTGTCCTCCACCACCATCTATACATGTTTGCACTCATCTCACCATATTCTCTGAAGTTTTACGGAGAGTATCCTCGCCAATACTACTTACTTTGGTTCGAATGGATTGTTTAAGAACATCAGAGTAACAGAAGAGTAACCTCGTCAATGTTAACTTATTTCGGTTCGTGTGGATTCCTTGAACATCAATTGTCCGTGGTCTATTCTTGTACATTTTATTTTTAGATAACCCCACAAGAAAATCTTCGGTGAGGTTAGGTCAGGGGAATAATCTCAAAAGGTCTGTGGCCCCTCAAATCCCCTGAACTAACCTCACCGGATTTTTTCTTGTAGGGGTATCTAAAAATAGAGTGTACAAGAATAGGCCACGGACAATTGATGTTCAAGGAATCCACACGAACCGAAATAAGTTAACATTGACGAGGTTACTCTCCGTAAAACTTCAGAGAAGATGGTGAGACGAGTGCAAACATGTATAGATGCTGGTCGAGGACACTTCTAACATTTTCCATGAGATGTAAATAGTGTAATGTTATCTCCCAATTGTGTATTATATTCTCTCAAAGTTGCACGCGTGGCCTATTATTGGTTCAAAAGTTATGACCTATTTAAATGGTTCAGGTTTATTTGGATCGCATTATAGTAGATATCGTACAAAAATACTAAATTCTACAGCCGGGATTGGAACCATGGATCTCCGGTTGACCATTATTGCTCTAAACAAGTGAGCTTACACAGCAATATGGCTTTTCTCCCGGTAAACCACAAGGTATTCTCGAATTTTTTGAGACAACAGCTCTACGATCTCTTAAATATGATTGGTCTAGGACTTCATAATTAACACATATTGAGTTAATCGATGTTAATTTTTTCACGCAATGAACTTTAAGAGGAAAATTGTTTGTTTAGTGTACCTCCACTCACTTGTGGTTGTGAACACTCAGAAGCTTCTGATATTTTGGAAATGAATTTTAAGAGGGAAAGTTTTGTTTAAAGTACCTTCACACACTTGCCAGTTGTAAACACTGAGAAAGTTTTTGATACTTGGGAAAGCAATTTTAGGAACGAAAGGCTTTGTGTAGGCTAGAGTTGTATAACTGGAATTATGATCCAAAATTCAATGTCTTTACTGTGATTTGAAGCATGGACCTCCAGCCTATCTTGTCATTTCTCTAACTATAACTGCAGCTTCTGTCATTAAAATGTCTTAACGATTTTTTTCTGAAAATGTGTTAAACATACGCATGTATTTTAATAAAAAATACACACATGCCTCGTACTTCTTTATAAGAATGCGTTCATTTGTTTTTATTCAGGATACCTCAAAAGTGTTTCAGTATCTAATTTTTGGGCAGAATATACCTTATCTATTTAATATCTATAAGGTAGTTAAATAAAACAGGAACATACATTTGGGAAATGCTGAGATAATTGCTGTTAAATATTTAATTTCATGGATAAGAATATCATGAGTGAAATCCAGGGCTAGGAATAGCTAAATGCTGTGCTATTTCCTAATTTAAAATTCTGTATTTTCACCTTGAACAGGTTAGATGAAGGCTCTTTCATTAGATATGACGTGTTGAGATATTAAAAAATTTATTACAGGTGGCTTAAAATTCTGAAGTTCAAAGCGACGCGGAAAACGTTAAATAACTTATAATAGTTAATGAACTCACGATATTAATACTGTTACCAGAATGAAGGTTATATTAGTGAAATGGTATTTTTATAACACCTCGTTGTTACCACTCTTGTTTCTTACAATAGAAATCAAGCGGTGGCTTGTTTCGATAATGCAATAGAGAATGATTTCATTCTAAAGTGGACTGAAGAGCACCTCACAGAATTTTTCAACAGAGAGGATATCGTTAAATGATTTCCAGAAAAGTCCAGGAAGCAGTACAAAATTACATACATATATCGCTTCCCAGTTGCAGGGTAAAAAGTAAGATAATTCAGTGAAAAATGCTTTTGGCCTATTTTAAAAATGTGTGAAGTACTGAAATCTTGAATATTGACAAATTATTCTGGGATTAAGTGAAGGAGGCTTTGGCCATTTCCTCTGAGAGGAGCATGCTTAATCGTGATGCTGGATTTCAGTTCAGCTCCTCTTGGAAATCGGCCTTAAAAGTGAAAATCCTTCGACTTAAGAAGCACAGATTTATACAGCTTGACCGTCAAGTTAAGTAGTGTAGCAGTTGTTTCGATTTATATTTAGAAAGGGTTTGAAAAATTTATAAATATATAAAAGAAAACCAAACAAAATTGTGTAAAAATATATGTAATTTTGTGATTGGACGTAGTAATAATTCTGTTACGTAATGTAGTGACGAAGCAAATTCGTCTTTCGTTTAGGAACGCGGAAGAGATCGGACGCTTTTTAAATTGCTGGAAAATATTTACGTGTTAGTTCAATTTGAAGTGTTAGATTGATTCCGATCACAGTAAAAAGTTTTGTGATAAGAATTGTAATGCATTTACTGTTAAAAGAAATAAACAACAGATTGATTTCTTATAGACATTCAAATTAAAAATCTTAATGATTTCTTCATTCGTTGCCACCCTTGTAACTTAGAGTTTTCATTGCTCGTAAGTAAGAATATAACAGAATATCTAAAGCTAGCCGAGGCATAATTAAGGATTTTCCTGATAACTTCGGGGAACATCTTCTTCATCAAGTCATAATATTTTGGACGAAGGTAAGATCGACGAAGTAAGACCAACGACGGTAAACGAGCTACCAGCACGAATCTTGCTATATATATGTTGCCGCAACTTTGGGACATCGAAACCCATAACAACGGAGGAATTCTGCTTCATATGTCGCCACAACATGGGGATCGTAGCATGTGTAGCAGATTAGAAATCCTGCTACGGTAGTTACGTTTCTCTGAGTCAATTAATTTTCTATACTCATGCCATCTCCTGATCTGGCATTTAATTTACTGAAAGCAGTCTTTTGTTCAGTGATGCGAGTAGTGATAGTGTTTTGTCTTTGTTTATATTTGTGTTATATCCAGTGTTTCATTTGAGGTTATAACATATCTTAATTATGTTTAATTATAAACGATTTATTTATTCTTGCTGATTTACTTTTTCCCCATGACCTTCATGTTGTAATTAGGTGATTATTATCAACAGTGTTGTAATGTAGATCAAAGAACAACACGCTATGGGAAGCTGCTATTACCTATTGCAACATACACTTATACACTGATACGTTAAGAGTGCTTTTATTTTACAAATATGACTGTTACACACAAAGTAAAGCTCCTCCAGTTTTAACTCTTGAGTCATAAATAACTGTAATTTGATGAGCACCATGTGAAGTACACAATACATTTCCACCAAGCAATATTTACAAGCATACTAGAGCTACGACATGCTGTGCCACAAAGCTGGAAGCGTGTGTTAGTGATGTTACTTACCGGAAGGTTGACCATTACGGGATGTGTTCTGGATGGGTTCCTGTGTTAGAGAGCTGTCATCCTTGGTCACCCTTCGGTCCGGAGGGCTTGCCACTGCAACAGCACCAACCAACTCTACGTCAACTACCTCTAGCCCACTACTGCACCCTACAGTGGAAACCTGCTGCCTTAACATGCCTATTCTATTAAAGATAACTAATCACCTATTGTCTGCAAGAGAATCAGGGATGCTTTATACAGCTTAAGGAGAAATGAAGACTTGCCAAAAAGAGCTAAGGTGTTAAATAAAGCGATATATTTATTAAAATTAAAATTATTGTGTATGTTCACTAAAATTAATACGTTTAATAGCAACTCTTGAAGCTATGAGTAAAATTTTATTTTTAATCATTAAACATGCTTTTAACTCCTTCCTATATACAGGTGGTCATGTATATCAGATAATTTATTTTCAGTGCTGACGGAGGTAATTCTAATTGTATTACCTCTTTTCACATTTCCTTTACAGGATTTTTTTTTGTATTACAGACGCATTTTCAAGAAAACAGACTTTGGCGTAGTTTTTTTATTCCAAAAAGGAAACCAATGATATAAGTAACATTTTATTTAGTGATTATTCTGAATTCAATCTCAGTTTTTTAAAATGGTAACCCCATTTTCTTTAAAACAGAAAGTTTATGCATAAAACCAAACAACTTTTGTCTGAAGTATTATTTATTCTAATCCAACTCTATTTTTCAAATATTTCTGAAGTTTGAACAAAATACTAAGGTTCATAAACTGAAAGACTAATTTAAATTTAATTTATTTAATTTCATGAAAAAGGCGCAGTTTAGATACAATAGCTAGGTTTCTTTCCAACATTCTTAATTTGCTTATAAATAGTATTTATTAGAACTGTTTCAGTTGCAATTTTTGTTTTTATACATAAACCCAAACTATGTCAAAGCTGTGATTTCTATTAAAACTTGACGTAACCATGAAAGATACAGACTTGAAGATACAGACTGAATAAAATAAATCAAACAAAGAAATATTCACCATAAATTGTTTTCTTGAAATTGGTTTCTTGCAATACAATCACCTAAAAAGTTAAAAACAGTAACTTTAAGAATTATGACGTTCCCACAGAAAATCGATTTATCATAAACTTTCATCCCGTTTAAAAGGCATTAACGAAACAACTCTACCTTCCAAGCATGTAGTGCCATGTTTACTCTGAATTAAGATATTGACTTAATGATTTTAAAAAGGCAATTTACTGTAAAAGCCAAAGCGGACTTGCTGCGAAAAACGAGTTCAGTGGGAAACAGCTTCTCTTAGCCGCAGAATAGCAAATTGTAATTAAACATTCTATTGATGTGAAACAGATGTGGGTACATCAACTAGGATTTGGAAAGTTAAGAGTTCAGAAGAACAAAATTTATCTTGCTATTTGATCAGTTCGCATGAGAACATAAGCTTCAGATTCAAAGAACTTCAACATTATCCCCCAGTGAGTAAGAAGTTAGACTTTTAAATAAATAAAGTCTACAAATAGCATTATTTCTACGACTAGAACAATCATAATCTGGAAGCCCACAGATTTAAGGGTCAATGCTACAGCAACAATTTGTGTGTCGGGAATGTATGTATCAGACAAAAAGGTAATTAAAAATGGACCAGCGACACCAACATAGACTAAGTACAAATATCTAGGGCAACTAATCTCCTTCCAGTATAAAAACGGAGAAAAAATTACAAAGAAGAATCTCTCTAGCCTGGAAGGCATTCTGGGGTCCTACTTTTATATTGTTAGACAGAAACCTAAATAGACCAATAAACTTCCACGCATTACAAACTATGTCTACTCTGTTTTACTGCATGGATGCCAGGCATGATCACTAACAGCAAAACAGAAGAACAAAATCCAAATATAAAAACGGAAGATGCAACACAAAGTCCTGGGGGTATCTCTGAAAGACAGAGAATCAAATGCAGCGTTGAACCAACAATCATAGACCAAAGACATGACAGAATTAGCCACACGATTAAAATGGAATTGGGAAGGCAACGTGCCGAGACTACAAGAAAACAGTTTGACGTACAAGGCTACCATGTGGAATCCTCAAATGGAAAACGACTACAAGGAAGACCGAGACCCAGATGGGCAGACATTTTCAAGGAGCATGCATGTGATAAATAATCATACTCAAATATATATCTTAAATTTGTTCAACAAAAAATCAATATTAATTAAATATAGCAGAATAATAAATTCCATGTTAACTGTATGAATATAAATATAATGTATAAGCAGCTCTAAGAAATGAAAGTTAGCTAGCAGTGGTCAAGGGTAGCAACAGAAAGAAGAGACTGGAAATCTTTGGAGAAGCATCTGTGTAGGGACTAATTGTGAATAGTGTAAATATAGCACGGCATGGCTAAATAGTGAATTGTGCAAATACTGGATTGTAATGACTAAATAGTACACTGCATGATCAGACAAAAGTGACGATAAACATGTCCAGCTCCCTACGTGGAATAGCTCACCACGTTAGAGTAAATGAGCTTTCCCTATGTGATAGGAGGACTTTGCCCTTCACGGGACATTTTAGGCTAATTTCATTTCATTTCATGTTACTATGGGTCTAAAATGCAATACCTAAGAGGGTTAAGTATATGCGGACAGAGGAGCCCCCAGTATCATGGACACAGCAGCACACTTAACGTTATCTTGAGAGAATGTGACGAAGGGAAGATCTGAACGGCGTTTAGATGTGGACGACGAGGTGTTAGGAAGGCGGGTGCCTAAAAGCTCCATGACACCAACCCTGACCCTATCTGGCCTTGGCTTAGCTTACAATAATCTTGGCGTCCTGGGAACAGACAAGACAGTTTTGGTCCCACTAGTCTCACAAGCTCCAGGACAAAATCCATCGAAATCCATCTTCCTTATACAATACATTACGCACAATAGTTTAGTCCTATTACCCTAAAACGAAGTGAAGACAGCTGAAAAAGTTGAAAATAAATAATAGAGACAAGAAATTCGTGGAGACTGGAGTAATACAGAATTACCCTAACGATCTGGAGAAAACACAACGTGGGAGTGCCATCCGATGGGAAAGGTATTTCGCATTTCCCGATAAGAGCTTCGCAGACTACTAGACTGTTCATCAACTTTGAAAGAAGCTGCTTCGTTCATGTACTTTTATTGGAATAGAAATAAATTTACTAACATATTTTGATTATCATTATACATAATTTATATTACCAGCAAACAGAAGGGAACTGATTTCTATTAGCTATATAGGTATCTGTATCCATATACACTGTAATAATGAAGCCACTACTAGAGCACGTAATCAGTTACGATAATATTTATTATGTAATTACGGCACTGCACTAGCTACCATCTCTACAAACCAGCAACAGCAGAACAATTTATGATATCCCTAGACATTAAAAGACCCACACCAACACATGCTTTATGTCCTACTGTGGTAAGCCGCAATAAAATATAGTAATATCGTTCCAGAAGCCAATTTCAGTGCTTGCGCCCCGAATTCGAGAACTGCTGTGCTGTGAAAGTCGTGATTCCTCATGCATAGCTGGTTTACTACAGCAAACTGCTTTGTCATTCAGTTGTTTTTTTCGCTCTTTCCACCATGTTAGCTCCCATACAGTTTTTATTTTAAGCTATCCTTAAATGAAATTTGGCCTAAAAATTGGTACTGCCTATTAATATATATAAAAACATCTGAGGTTCATTTCTTCGTGAAAGTATGAGAATTACTTTTGCCACACTTGCTCCGCTGCGCCCTCGCCGATCTGTAAGACCGCTTGACTGTTACCGAGGCTGCCTGGGTTCGATCCCAGGCGACCCCAAAGTGAGATTTCTGGTGGATAACACGGCGTTGGGGTGGGTTTTCTCCAAGGTCTCCGGTTTCCCGCGACATTTCATTCTAACAGTACTCCATCTTCATTTCATTTATCATCAAAATTATACCTAGTGTTTGGAATTTTAAGTTTTTTTGCTTTATAACTGACTTTGAAGTTTAAACATAAAACTTTTGTTTCAGATATATTTATAATAATTATAAATAAGGTACGTTGCTGGCATAAATCAAGTTGCAATTTGTTGGTTGATATATTTCCATAATTTGCTGTTGTTTTCAAATGCTAGGCTTTGGCAATGAAGTCATTAGCTCTCTTGCTCTCCAATATTTCTGTGTAGTGGATCCGGCAGCCAGGACTTCACAAGTCAGAAGATGTTCTTCAGTCATTTCCTCTTCTTTGTTGTCAAATGCTAGGCTTTGGCAATGAAGCCATTAGCTCTCTTGCTCTCCAATATTTCTGTGTAGTGGATCCGGCAGCCAGGACTTCACAAGTTAGAAGATGTTCTTCAGTCATTTCCTCTTCTTTGTTGCACAGAGGAAAACTTGGACTTGTATAAATTCCTATTCTGTGTAAGTGTTTGACCAAATAATCGTGTTCTGTAAGTAATCTAAATTCTATAAAAGGGTAGATCCAGACTGAAAAATTCAATGCCATAGCCGGGATTTGAACCACGAATATTCTGGTTTCCGTCCAGCCGCTCTAAACCATGGAGCTACTATGGCCAACGACATGACATTAAATTCTCCAACTGACTCGTGTTTTTCCCGGTAAACTACTAGGAGTTTTCATAAACACATGAGACAACTACCTTAATGGCGACTTACAACCTGTAAGTACTGTAACTTTGTGGGTTTGTGAAATTAAAAGTCCAATTGCACAGACTCAAAATGTTTTTTATTTCCACCGAATTACAGTTGGAGCACTTGCCGATTACACTGAATTACGTAGCGCACACAATTACAATTCACCAGTTCGTCCGTCACAGTTCCACTCAGCACTCGCAGTTAACGTACACTCCTCCGATGCACGTACACAGTCTTCCAGACGGTTCGCTCACTGGGCCCTCCTCACGGCTGCTCGCCAAAAACTGAACTCTCCCCAGCCCGGCGCGTCGCTTATATAAGACCACCTGACCTATCTAGAAGGTTCTAGGTTAGATTAAATATTCCGACTGTTCCAGACTCCGGGGGAGGGGGAAGAGATGACTAGTGATGTTTTTCCAGCCACCCTTCGTTACCGCTACCAGTTAAATGGGTAGGCGTGGTCGAATGCTTCCCGGCCCTCGGTCAGTCGTCAGTTTGTCGTGCCTTCCGATAACTGGGTGACAGTACTTTAAGGCCCGAGCTATATAGTTAAACACTATTAGGTCAATTAATATAGCTGTCTCATGTGTTTATGAGAACTCCTAGTGGTTTACCGGGCAAAACACGAGTCAGTTGGAGAATTTAATGTCATATCGGCACGTTGGCCGTAGTTGCTCAATGGTTTAGAGCGGTTGGACGGAAACCAGAACATTCGTGGTCCAAATTCCGACTATGGCATTGAATTTTTCAGTCTGGATCTACCCTTTCATAGTGCGTCCTACACACGGCTACTGTGAAAGAACAATTAATTTCCATTAATATAAATTCTGCTACTGCAGCTTTACTTGGGATTTCTGGAATTAATTTCTGGGTTTTAATTAAAATATTCCATTTTTTATCCTTGGAATTGTTAGATATTGATTGGTTTTCTTTGATTTTATATTTGTCTTTAGTTAATATTTTTATAGATGTAAAGGATAACTTTATTTTTGTTCTGAATTAAATTTGCACATTTTTTGGTCAGTAAATCAGCTGATTCATTTCCAGCAATTGCAAAATGTGCAGGTATCCACTTTAATTTAATTCTTTTCTGTAGTTTTTGAAGTTGTTGGATCATTTTGTGACATTATTTAATTTGGATTGACCGCATTTTATATCAACTTATTGCATATAATTCTGCTTTATAATCTGAATGTATGACAGTATTTTTAATTTATCTATTCTGTATAGAAGACGTTGGAGTGAAATATGAATAGCCGTTACTTCTGCATCAGAATTTGTTGTGTGGTATCCTGCTGGTTGATAGGATGAGAATAGTGCAATATGGACAAAAAATTATGAGGTTTGGACAAAAGAATACCTGCTCTTACCCGGGCTAAGTTGAACATTATTTCAGCTATTTCGCTCACTCGTCCAATTTGAGCTACTCGATTAAAGAATACTGATTAACCAAGAAACTATCAACAAATATTGAATGAAACCGAAAAAGAAAGAAAAGAAAAAAATAATAAATGACTAAACAAAACAGAATGTCAGATTAAAAGATTTAGTTAGAAATATAGGAGACGACATATAATGAGAATGTACCGGAATAGAAACATACATATCACGTATAAAGAAGGACTAGTGTTTCAATTAGAAGAGAACCCTGCGGCAACACTAATTCCCAGGGTAAAACCTTAAGCTGGCAATTCAAAGCCGACATGCTTGAAAGGTTAAGCTCAACTTCTCGCCAGTTTGGGTCAGCAAGGAACACGTTTCCATCGCCTCGACATCCCCAGGAAGCTTTGACTTAAGTCTCCTTAGAGGATACCAACTTTAGCGCTTCGAGCGTGATCTCAAGTTCACCAATAAAGTCACTTTGGCACTCATATACAGGGTGCGCTCTTACGAAGTACAGCCACAAGATAAGAAAATTTTGTACATTTGTATTTTCTTTCTCTACCACTTACGTAAAAAGTGTTGAGAAGCAGAATACAAGGTGAGTATTTTCACAAAGCTTTCCTTTTAAGAATTTTATATAAGGTACTGTGTGTTTGATATATAAGGACAATTGAATTTTTTATGAAACGCCTATGTTAGATCTGCTCATTCTTACTGCATTTTTTATAATTTAGAGATCATAAAAATCTTAACTCAGAAAAGATATAGACCTTATTAAAACTATAACGATTGTGCTAAATTTATCGAAGCATTGGTAGTTTCTAAAATATTTGTTGTCACCTTGTTAACTTTTGCCCATGTTGCACTCTGATACCGAAATTATGGTTTGCCAGAAGCAAAGAATCATGATAGATGCCAAAGGAATGTTGGTTCTTTGTTACGACAAGCGCAAGGCCAGTTGAGTTGGGGAAAGTGTTATAACAAGGCCATGTAAGAAGCAGTGTCCTTAGAAGGTTTCTAAAGGAATTGTCACTTGACGTGTATGAATAGGGAATTCTTTGGATCGTTTACAATGTCGACCAAAATCAGCCACAAAGGGACTTTGTTTGAAAAAGAATTTTGAGAGTGAAAGTTAGAGATATATACCCGCGCAGCTGTGGTTAGAGGGCGCTCTTCGGCGTGAAGCCGATTTGATAGTTCGCGGCTAGGAAGCCATTATAAACAGTCTTCGGCGTGAAGCCGATCAGAAGGGTCTTCGGCGTACAGCCGCTGAGACAGGAGTCTGAGACGTAAAGCCTATTAGAGCGGTCAACTTGTTCTGTCTTGAATATTTGTCGGGTCATCAAAATTTATCGAAGAATAAACGATTAGCATTCAGTAACTCTAAACCGAGATTGGTAACCCTCGGTCGGCAACTTCCATTTTGATATTTGAAAAGAAGAAGCAGTGAATAAATAATTTAGAGACGGGCATTCCAGTGTTGTGAAAATCTCCTCACACCCATCCACGCATACCCTGAGAGAAACCTCATTGCTCGCCAATCATATTTGTCATCGTTCACCAATTATATTTGCTTCAACTCTGTTGTGGTATTATGCAGTATCTTTGAAATTAATATTTTCTTTTCTTTCTCTGTGTGGTCTAATTTCTATCGATATAAATGGCTTAAATTTTTTTTCATATATTGCATTTTTGGCAATATTGTTTAATGCAAAATAATTTGAACGTAAACCTCATGTATAATAAACAACGTAACATGTTTCTTGGAGACTGTTAA